>JARHVA010007228.1:0-220000 GCA_037957365.1 Torreya grandis | reverse complement strand
GTCACCATATCCCATATAGATAGATAGATAGATAGATAGATAGGGGTTTAGGGATAGGGATAGGGATATGTGAGCATCAAATTGCCCATAGTTTAGAGAGGGGGTCTCAATAATATCATGTTGTGTGTGTGTGTGTGTGTGTGTGTGTGTGTGTGTGTGTGTGTGTGTGTGTGTGTGTGTGTGTGTGTGTGTGTGTGTGTGTGTGTGTGTGTGTGTGTGTGTGTGTGTGTGTGTGTTTGTGATAGATTTAGATTCATTATAAGAGAGTATGCATGTGTGAGATTGACTCAGATCTATGAGACATCTAAAATCTATAATGAAAACTTTGGCCAAATTAATTTTATAGTTGAGACATTTTCATTCTACTATACTTTCTAGTTTACAAGTATATGTGTGATGCCATATTAGATAGAGTATTATTTCCCATGGTCCATATGACTACTGCATGTATTATTGATTACACAACACATGGGTTATAGCTAAATTCTCTCTATTTGTAGTACTTTTATCTACCCCTCCATGAAGGGAAGGGATACTCCTAGTGAGGAGGTGGGCGAGAGATTGACAGTTTGTGGTTAGAGGAAAAACAACTCGATGATGTTATCCCTCTCTTTAAGTGATCAACTATCTTATAATCTTACTCATGTCTATTCATAAAAATTATTGAGTTGTCTTATGAGACTCAAATTTATGGTTGTACATACTATCATGTGTGTTGATGTAGGTTTTATGCACACCATAGACTTAATGAGGTATCCTCTAATGTTTTAGGATCTCAATGAAGGTAAACTCCACTACAAGGTATGAATTATAGGTATACAGTATGTTACAATGTATTGATGGAATAATAGGTAGGGAATGCAGGTTGTTGACAAGGTTTTTAGATAGAGGTGTGGTTCTTAATAAGGGTAATGAATATCTACATCAGTTGGATGGGTATTTGGTTGCTAATTTATAGTGGGTAGATCTCAAAACAAACTTAAAAAGGGAGGGAAAGGTAAGGTAAAAATAGAAAGCTTATATGGTTTTTAAGAAATAATTCCCTAGATAGTTTTTAAAAGGACAAGTACTCTCAAAACTTATGCCTATTTCTAGTAGAAATTTCACACACAATCAGACACGACTAAGAAGTCTAAGGAAAAAAAGATGCAGGAAATTCATAAGCCTCAGACAAAGTTTGCTCCTTTTAGGTTGGTTATTTCACACCCTTAATCATGATATTATGGCTCAAGCTAGTGAAGTATCTAAGGTATATGTTTCACAAACACATAAAACTACATCCAAGAAAGCGCTCATGCAAAATCATAATTATGAATCAATTTGAACTTGATTATCTTAACCAATATATTTACCAATCTTTCAACAACTATTTCACATTTATAGATCAATAAATTAATCAAAATAATCAAGAATCCATTCATTGATTTTTCACACTAAATATGATTGAAATACAAAACTAAAGAAATTAACAACTAATCACATATAATTTTGGAAATAAAATACACAAACACATTATTTGATGATCAAACTTGATGTTTCTCCTGTATTCAAAAATTATATAATAAAAATCCAAGTTAGATTACAATTGTTTATATAAACTTGGGGAAGGGTTTGCCTCATCCTCCAATTTAATGCTTGAATTGTATGAAAAATTTAGAATATTCATCATTTATCAAAACTATACTTGTCTCCTTTTATAGGTTTTGAGAACAAACTATTGTTTTTTAGATTAACTACCTTCAAATAGAACTTTTACATATGTATGAAGGACCAAAATCACTTTACCAATGTTTTATAAATAGTGGTACTACTATTAGCTGTGACCAACCTAAACTATGCATTGTATACTTGGCTGTGCCTTTTATAGAATATGGATCTTCAATTTTATATTTTCCATTCAGATTGAAACATGTGTGTTCATACTCTAGCTTAACTATCAGACCCAATGTCATCAATAGATATAACTTAAATTTTCAAAGATCTAAGTATTCTATGCATAATGCCCTACTAAATTTTAAAATATGACACATGTCAACACCTGATTGAGTCTAGGATCTTTGAAAAGTCCACCTAGGAATCACACTGTCAATTCTTATGTAATTATTTAATGTAGTTCATTGGATTTTGGCGCTTTGTGGCTCATTGAATCCTATGTGCTTGACACTTGCCATTCCCTATTTTACTCTACTTCATATGTGTGCCACTTTGTAGTTTCTCAAGGCTTCTAATCTCTATGTATTAGGCTCTCACAATGGTTACATTTATCATTCTTGTGGAGCTTTGACATTTTAACTCACTCTCACATCATTCGATCAAATGAGCCCAAACAGATGTGTGCCATAGGATCTTGGCTTAGACTTTTTTATTTGTACTTCAATCAAGTGGGTTTGCCACTTGGAAACTCTCTGCTTAATTAGGGACCTTTAAAAAGTCTCCATTTATCTTACACTATTGGATCAACTATATGGATCAATGCAAACCATCGATATTCTAGGTCCACTTTTGAATCTAAATGGGTAATTTATGAGGTTAAATTTGACATTCACACAACCATCAATTGAAATCTTCACAACCATCAAATGATGTCTGTGAGACTATCAAATTTAATTCTATAAATTAACCATTTCTAAGGTTAAATTTGATGTTCATGAAAATTTTAAATGATTTCCTCGTGATCATAAAATGACATCCACATGACAATCAAATTTAATATCGTAAGTTTGACACATTGTTGAGGTTAAATTTGACATTTATGAAACCATAAAATGATGTACTCATGACTATCAAATGATGTATGTATGATTGTCATAATTTTTTAAAATAGTCAAAAAATGGTGAAAATTTCAATTTTTCAAAAAATGGCTAAAAAATGCCATAATTTTTTTTTAAAAATCAAAAATTAAAATTTACAGCCTTTTTCATTTTTAACCCAATATGTTTTTAAGCCCATTTGAACCCTCTATTCAAAAATATTTCTAGATTTATCAGTAATTTTCCAAAACCTTTTTGCTTTTTGTGAGTTTCAAAAACATAATTTCCTTTTTCACAACTCATGTAAAGTGCAAAAAACATTTTTGGTGCAAAGTGAAAAAACATTTTTGGTGTAAGTTACAAATAAGTTTTTGGTTTCCGTATAAATTGTAATTTTTTTTAAAAAGTTTTCCCTAGCCATGTAAATAAACTTTCCACTTCTCCGGCCATGTAATTTGAAATTTTATCTCCTCCCTCAAACCCAACTGTTGTAATTATTTCCCCAAGCTAATGGGTGACCTCACTAGGTTTTGACACTATTTCATCAAATGTAATGGATGGGTATCCAACACAATCATTTTAACTTTTCCAATGTATTCTCAGTGTGTGCTAAAATAAAATCTTTGGAATGGAATATGTACATCCATATAAACATAATTGAAAGTGCATTTTTATCCAATATTATAATTGTAGGTGACCTGGTAGATATGCATGGATAATGTGGAAGCATTTATAAGACACACAAACTATTTGACAAAATGTTTTGAAGGAATATAGTCTCATGGATTGTGATGATTAAAATATATATAAAAATATGGCAATGAGTGAATCTAAGAATGAGAAGAAATTTACCCAAGTGAAAATATGAGAATGAGAAGACAAATACATGAAATTTGATTTATATGGCATAGCCTTAAGCATCACCAATGTGTTACGTAGAGTGATAATTGTAAAGGTGTTAAGTGTGGATATTGAACTTGGGGATATTTAGTCAAATTATAATTATTTTCTAGATGAACTATTAACCCACAAGCTGGGACTCATACCCCTCATTAGTCATTCTACCATGAAAATGAAAATGTCCAGAGATTGCAATAATTGTGATAGAAATGACATGTGAAAATTATATTACGCGGAGATAAATTTGAGAATGACATGCATGGAAGAGGGAGAATGAAAGTTTTAATATGTAACTACCAATGATTTTATTATTATGATGATGCCCAATTCTTACATCACCCTTGTTAGCCTCATAAATTTTAGATCCATAGTTTCAATGATATATTTTGTCAAATAGTTCATATGCCAGTGAGTCGATGATAATGGTGAATTGAGTAGAATTTCAATGAAACATTTTGTCAAACAATTGTGTGAATTCAAAACTTTGTACTAATATATGTAATTCATAGGTGGTCAATAAAAGGCTTATATTTTTCATTTAGATACCAAAAAAATGTCTATAAAAATATAGTTATGTACAGTTGATCCCTTAAAGGTTGAGGTTAAGAAATTACATTTTGATGCCCAAAAGCTAAGTGTTTTCTGACAAGATTTGGTAATTCAAGTTTAAATATTTCAAAAAGATTTAAGTAGAGCATGAGTTGATGTACAATAGGTTATGACATTGAGGTTTGAGTTGGATGGTATGCACCAAGACTTCATATGATTAAAGATTGTTATTGAATATAAAAAAAGATAAAAATGCAATTGACAACTATAAATCATCTCCACAACCTTTCCCATATCCTCTCAATAGATACCAAGTAAAATAAGTTGAGGGTCAAGTTGAGAAAGCATTGACATTTCTTTGATTCATTTTGTGAAATACTTTGTGCACATCTAAATGGGTCTAAAATTTATTGAGTTGTTAGGTTAGATGGCTCACATGTTTCCTATAGGAATCCAAAATTTTACACTATTCTCCATAAATACAAATGCAGTTGACAGGTGCAAGAAGATATAGGCTATGACTAAAAAAATTGATCACAATGGAATGCTTTTTATAAAGGCAAATTTTGAAGGAACCAAATATCGAATTGCATTTTGAAAGAACCAAATAGATATACAAGAGATTTAATGACTTAATCATGTTAATCACCAATTTTTCTTCTAAAGTATCCCAATCAAGGTTACTTGAAATTATCTCATGAAATAATAAGCTTATATAATGGTTTCCTACTCAATGGGTTGATTGAGGATAGTCTGTAATGTATTTTTGAGTTATTGATTATTAAAGCATTAACATTAACAAGGTGGTCCCAAAGAAATAATTAACACTTCAAAATTACCAAACAACTTTGGTAGCATGAATATTTTAGTGCCTACAGTTGTCAATGTCATCAATAAGACCAACACTAATCCAATATCATAAGACAATGTAACCATGTGTACAATCTCAAAACGTAGATATAGCCCATCTAGATGTTATTTCTCAATCAAATCATAACACAATACAAAATCCCTATGTTTTTGGTTCCATTGTCAATAATGCCAATTTGGTTGGCAAAGTTTTATTTAATGGGCTCCTCATATAAATGTAGTTGAATATCATGGAAGTGTAGAAGCAAAAGGATGCATTCAATGAAATGAATGTGACTAATGAAAATGAACATAATGGTTCATATGCTACCTAGTCAAAGAGATGCAATCAACTGGTCTTCAAATAGAATCATATTCATTAGAGGCAACTTGTCAAATGGTTTACATGATTTCTATATGCTTCCAAATTTGGTATATGTGTCTATCTTGGCATAGATAACTGATCAAAAGTATTTTTGGTGGCCTTTTTTAGTATCTTACATCTATGAAGACATGAATACTTTTTGAGGATAAAGATCAGATTGATGGATTTTAAGTCATTTTGTAAAATATGGAGAAGGTATTGCATGGAAATCCTATAATTATCTCATGGGCATCTTTGACAAAGAAAAAAAAACCCTTAAGTTGGTACTAATATCTGGAGCAAAGGTTTACATCATGAAATGTGAGAGAAATAATTGATATGCCAAACAAATATAGAATTACTTGGTTTATAATCCAAATCATGCAATTTTGATTTATAAATTTCAAGTGGTACATTTCACCAAAGTATTTTTTCACCATTCAACTGGTGCAATTTTGTAAATTCATTTTTTCACATGATGAAATTTCACCAATGCACTTTTGCACCACTTAAGTGGTGCATTTTTATAAAATCACTTTTGTACCTTCAAAGACACAAAAAAGGTGGTTACACACCGTAACCACCTCCACATGCTATAAATATGAATGTAACTCTCATTTTAAAAGAGGGATTTTTGTTATTGAAAATCTACAAAAACTTTTGAAAGATGAGATTGTATTTTTGACTCAATAAAGATCAACACAAGGAGATTTTGCATACTTTGTGTTTAGAACTTCATGAGTTATAACTTTGCTTATGATTCATCTATCTCTGTATCTTTACTTTCAATTTTTTTTCATAATCATGACCAAATTGATAGAAAATGGGAATTTCAAATTAAGTTTTTCTTTTAGAATCTTCTTGTGTTATTTCTATGAATGTGAAATCTTGGTGGGATTTAAGCAATATTTTAATTGTCTTTTATGGGTAAATATGGGATGGTTGTCTTTGGTCTATTATTAGTATTAGAAAATAGTCTCATTGTATTTTTTTCAATCCTAAGGGTGTAATTATGTCTTTACTTCCCATTGAATGAGAGAGGTTTCCATGCACATGGTGTTTTACCCTTCTTAGACTATTCTCATAAGTTTATGCATTTAGCTACCTAGACTTGTCTTTCATTTTTCTCAGGGTTATCATGGCAGTTTTGTATTTAACTGAATATAACAACCTTGTCCTCCCTTATTTATTTCCTTTATCTATTCATCCTTTATTTCCATTATTCCATCCTTTCTCCTCATTTCATTTCTACCTCCTTTATGTATTTTCAGGTTCAAAGTAAAAAAAACCCAATAGAAAACATTTTTGTTGTAAATAGTTATCAATAACTTTTCCATTACTTTTTTATTTTCAATAAAGATGGCTCTACCTAATAATAAGAGAGGGGATTTATCCTGCATTGATTAATGTAAGAACTTAGTTCCCACACTATTACTCAAAGTCACCAATTTGTCACCCTGACAATTTTTGAGCCAACACGTACTACTATCACATTTAATCTCATCAGTTTGACACATGTCATTTATTTAGGATTCACTACTCTTATAAACATAAGCAAAAAATGACTTAGTATAATACTTTGGGAAATATGTATAAAGGACCCTACATGAATATTCTAGCCAAAGGTCTTAGTATTAGTAAAATACAATTTGGACCTGGGCTAAGAATATATAAAGGAACTCCTATATTTAATCTCAATTACCCAACATAGAAAAATATGATTGGGACCCTTAGCTAAAATATTAAATCAATCTCAAGATATAATGAAAATGTTATTTAAGAAAGGGTGCCATTTAATAGTATGGTATTAGTCTCAACAAAATTATTTTGGGAGAATTGTTACAATATTTCTATTGATAGGATACTAATTTCATCAAACAAAATGTTTAAGACACTAATTTCAAAGGAATTCTATCAAGGGAATTATTTCAGACAAACTGTCTTCAATAATTCTCTTGAATACTCTATTGTCTCAAACAAAATGTTTGAAGGAATGTTCGAAGGGATGATCTCAAAAGGGCTAAAGGGCATGATGTTTTGAAAAACATGTCTGAAGGAATTAAGAAAAGGGTAAAAGGGCCTAGGATAAAAGTCTCGAAGGTTAGGATCAAAGGGACAAGTCTCTCAAAAAAAAAGTCTAAAAGAAGGGGTTGAAGGGAAAAAACTCTTAGAAAAAATGTTTGAAAGAATTGGTCAAAGGATAAAGTCCTGGGACAAAAGTCTAAAAAGGTTGGTGTAAAGGGGAAAAGGGCCCAAGAAAAAAGTCCCAAAGGGTAAGTGGTCACTCAAAAAATATCAAATGGTTATTTTTAAAATGTTCAAAGGGTCAGTTCAGAAAGTTTGAAGGGCATGTGCCTTTGGGGGAATTATTTTGGGCCTTTTGCATCAGACAAAATGTTCGAAACATAAAGTTTGAAGTAATTGGCCTAGGGAAAAAGTCCTAAATGATAGGATTTTATGGAAAAATGTTAATGCAAAAATTACCAAAGGAATTCTATCAATAAAAATGGCCACAATAAAAATGTTGAAGGACATATTGCACAAAGCCCAAAGGGTAGGTTCATTTCCTCAAGGAAAATATCTCAAACAAAATGTCCAAAAGAAGGGTTCAAAAAAGAAAAGGTGTGGAACAAAATTATTGAAGGATAGGTGTAGAGGGGCTCAAGGGCAATTACAAAAGTTTCGAAGGGCAATTTAAAATGTCAAAAGGTCATTTCAAAAGTAAAGGGGCTTAGAAAAAAATCTTAAATAATAAGTCCTAGAGGATAAAAGATCTAGGAAAAAAGTACTAAAGGGTTCTTGGAAGGGTTGAAGGGTCTACTTCATAGGCTAAAATGATTTGAGATGAAATTATTGAAGGGTAAGTCTATATGGCAATAGGTGTATCAGGTAAATTATCTAAAAACCAGATTCCATCAGAAAAAGGGCCCATAGACCCAATTCCTTTAAGGGAATTATTTTAAATGAAATGTCTACAAAAATTTCTCCAAAATAGATAGGTCTATGAAAAAATTATAAAAATAAAAAGTCCCAAAATGATAGAAAAGTTATCCCATGAAAACATAAGCCCACAACAATTATCTCGAAGGAACAAACCTGATAGAATAACATATTTAGTCTATAGAAACATAATACCAAAGCCATCTTGACAAAATATAAAAGGATAAATCATGATATTTTCCCAAAATTTGCATAAACACATAGAAGAGGGGGGATCAAAATTAAGACAATAAACTAAAAAAGTGGGTCCTCATTTCCCATGGAAAGAAGGGGGATGATGGGTATAATAAATGGTGACTTATAAGGGAAATACTCCTAAGTATTTGAGAACCCATAACTCTAATTTGAAATCCTATATCAATCATGAAGTGTGCCATGGAAAAATACTTAAATCAAAAATATAAAATATATTTCTAAGTTAATTCACACAATATACTTTCCTTTTAATTTCTTAGATCTGTGTGTGTCAAAATATGTAGTTTATTTAACCCTTGATGTGATGAGTTTTTCAAAGGATTTGAGGGGGTTATAGGTTTCATTCTAGTATATATTAAAGATCAAAGATAAAGAAATCTCAAGAGTTGCTTTGCTGCCATCCATACATCCATAGCCTTGATAGAGATACCTTGGGCTCCTTCTCTTCTCATTCCATTATTTCTTTTGATCATGATGCATGGTATATTGACCTTATTTCATCATGTGAGCCTTTTGATTTTCTTTATATTTTCTTTTGATCTTTTGAATCCATTGGTTCTTTCTTCTTTTATTTTTCTTTCGATCTTTTTTAATTCTTAAATGGAAAAGAGAAGAGTTGGAACCCTAGTGATATGATATAATTATAAAATAAATCATTACTAGAACATCCCTACCAGCTACACCTATACCCAAAATTATCACTTCCAATGGGTATTTAATATGATAAGTGAATTTGATCCAATAAAATAAGAAAACTTTCTAAATTTGTATGAAGTACTCTGATAGCAACTTCTACATGCCTAGTAAAAGTATTTAATTATGACACCATTCAAAATAATCCATAATTACCTACCTTCATCTTAAAGACTCAAAAACATAGAAATATATTCAATATATAAACTATTCCCAAAAGAATTCAAGATTTTAATTTCCCCCTTTTCTACAAATCATAAGCTTAGTTGGTTTGGATTTTAACTTGGTTATTGTCAGATCAAACACAATTCTGATCGTTAGAGAAAACAAAGAGCAACTAAACTAGGAAAACATTGAAATCTAATTTAGAAAACATGAAATCTAATCTATGGAAGCAAAAAACTGAAATTAGGAAAGATTAATCTAGAAAGCAAGAAACTAGTCTATGAAAGCAAAATACTGAAAGTAGAAAAGATTAGTCTAGAAAGTATGAAACTATTCTAAGAAAGTGGGAAATCTAATCTAATTATATAAATATATTCATCTATTCCTCATTACTCAGTAACATCAACATATAGTATATCTCTAAGATATTGCTTTAAGAACTATCCATTGACTCAATATATAAGTTCAATGCATTGAAGGTCCTTCAGACAAAACACATTATTACCCATGATCTCTAAAATCTGGTATGGTCTAATCTATAGTGGGGAAAACTTGTCATGTTGTCTTTTATTCTCATGGGATTTATCCCAAAGTAGCACTAGATATAAAATCATAAATTCTTTGACTTTTACTCTCTTATCAAACTACCTTTTGACCATGTCCTAGTGTTTTTTGAATTTTTATAAGGCTTCAATCCTTGAATCTTCCATTTATATTATGTCCAACAACCTTGATTCTATTTTGTCACTTGGTTTTGTTTAGTCTTGCATAAACTAATAAGTGGGTAACTTCAAAATAATTAGGAATACAAGATTGCATCTATATACCAATAGATAGGGTGAAGCTTTAAGGGCCTTCTTATGTCTAGTCCAATCTACCCAAAGAACATACTTCGATAAATTATGTCAATCCCTAGGCTTGTCTCTTACTAATTTATTAATTACATTGATCAAATTTTTATTTATTTGATTTTTCTAGTCCATTTCCCTAAGGGTAATGAATAAAAGCTGACCTGATAATAATCTAGTTGTTGTGTGCCCACTTAGTAAATTCTATTGATATGAAATCCAGTCCATTATAATAATCTAGAGAAATAGGCATGTCAAATCTAGTTGTTATGTGTTCCTCCAAAAAGTGAATCACATCTTGTGCTCTATAATTCTTTATGGATATGGCTTTGGTCCATCTAGTGTAATAATTTATAGCAGTAAGTATGAATTTATGGTTTATTAATGAATTTGGATTGATGATGCTAATTAAGTCTAAACCCCATTGGGTAAATGGCCATCCTTAAACAACTAGATGTAAAGGTATTACTATATGTACTTTTCTCTTGGCTAAAGCTTGATATTCATGGCATGTTCTTACATGAGCATGATCATCTTTGAAAACTATTGGCCAGTAGTATCCCATTCTTAACATCTTATGGGCTATGGTATTCCCACAAGGATGACCACTACTTATCTTTTGATGCAAATTCTCTAAGATTTATTTAGCTTCATCTATAAACACACACCTAAGATAAATACTTTCATAATTTATCCTATAAAGGACTCCCTTCTTGATATGTAATTAGTAGATTTGAGCCTCAAAGATATTCTTCTCTCTCTATTGAGCTCTAGGGAAAAATTTATTATAAGTAAAGACTATATTATATTAGTATACTATTCTCATTTAAATACTTGAGCTTCACAAACCTATTTAATTGTGATGTGTGGATCTTGTTCAGTCATAAAATAAACAGTGCCTTATCCTTGAATGATCTTTGCACACTTGATCTCTATGTCAAATTCTTGCAACTTGGCCATATATTTGCCTTTTCATTCTCATATCTCATTATATGACATGGTGAGCTTGACAACAAGATCATGCATGATGTCAATGACTTTATTCCTCAATATGTAGTGTCAAAACTTATTCATTACTTTGATTAGGGCTCAAATATATTTATCAATCATGGAGTACTTGATCTTTACATATTTTAGATTCATGCTTATAAATATGACTGGATGCTCAGTCTCATCCTTTTTCTACATGATGATATCATAAATTATATGCTCTAAAGCAAATGATTCTAGATAGAAATATTTATTAAAATTAAGACTGATCAGTACTAGAGCATATGATATTACGTCTTTAATGTCTTACAATGAAGTACAAGCTTCAGTTATCCATTCTATTTTGGAATCTTTCTTTAGCATGGAATTCAAAGGTCTGATGATATTTACAAATCCTAAGATGAACTTCTTTATGAAGTTAATCTTTCTAAAGAATTATTTGAGGTCCTTCTTGTTGTTTGGTGGTTAAATTTTTGAAACTGACTAAATTATGTCTAGATCAATGGTGATCCCATCCTTGGTGATGATGTGCCCCAAAATATTGCCTTTGGTCACTCTAAATATTCTCTTCTTTGGGTTTAATGAAATAAAGAACATTTTGCATCTCTCGAATATGGACTATGCATGACTTATGTGGTCCTTTTGATTCTTTAAAAATACCCTAAGATCATCCATATAGATAATTATGCATTTTCCTATCAGTCCTTTGAAATCATGATCCATGGTGCATTAAAAGGTCACTCCTAAATTTAGTAGGTAGAATGGTATCCTCTTATATGTATGAATTCTCCACTTTGTGGTGAATGCCATCTTCATCCTATCCTCAAATTATACTGATACCTGATTGTATCCTAAAAATCCATCCTAGAAGGATATTATTTTAGAACCACTTACTATTGGTATTACCTCATCTAGAGAAGGCAATGGATAATTATCCATTTTAGAAGCTTTATTCAAATTTTTGAAGTCCAAACATATTATGATCTCCTTGTTCTTCTTTCTTACTTGGACCAAATTGACCACCTAGGTAGAATGTCAAACTAAGAAGATGATTTTTGCTCTTAAAGGCTTCTCCAATTCTCTTTGAATAAAAGGCTCTAAAATAGGATTGATTGGTCTCTACCTCTATCTAAATGGTTTATGATCTATCTTTAGGGGAATTATATGAGTGATGACCTAAGGTTTTTAAACTTTTATATCTTCATATGTCCATCCAATGACATCCTTATATCAAACGATACAATCCTTCACTCGTTGTCTCTCTTATGGGGTGCAACTAAAAACAATATTAACATAACATGAGCTATGATCATCTCCTAGATTTTCTATTTTGAAATATGATTCATTAACTTTTGACCATCTTAGCTGTTATACTTGAGGATCTATGTCAAATGGTCTCTCTAAGGAGACCAAGTCAATTGGAATTTGATTCTCTTTGAGTTAAAGAATTCCCTCTTTATCTGATTCCTCTTGGTAGAGGTGATTAACATCTTTTTCATTGATGATTTGAGATTTAAATTCTATTGAATTAGTTAGAAAATAGATAATCTATTGGTCATCATCAAAGACCTAGAAATTCTATATATTATCTAGAATAGAGGGGCATGATACCAATTCGATGAATAATTTTTTTACCTTTGATTCTTATATTATATCTAAATTACCAATAGTAGAAACTAATGAATTAGTGGTCTGATTTTGATCTTTGGGAAGTGTTAATATGTTAAAATCTTTAAAGCATTTAATCAAGTCCTATGCATTATGTTTATATCTCTTCAACTAAGATAACTTGCATAGGTATTTATATTTGACTTGATTGACCACTAGCTCTAAGTTACCAAATACTGATATTTTCTTGACATTATTCTTGAGTGAAAACTATAGTCTTAGAACTAAAGCCGCATACTCAGCTCTATTATTAGTATATGTAAATTGCAACCTATATGCTGCTAAGAATTTTTTTACCTTGTGGATCAATCAACTTGATTCCCATGCTTGATCCTTTCTTGGATCTAGTGTCATCAAAGTGTAGAGTCCATAGCCCATTATAACCTTTAGGTTCTAGATTTTGTACTTGATTTGGAGTAGTAAAATTATAAATACCAAGGTTGGGAGACTCATAATTTACCTCTTCATTCTTGATGTTATACTCTTTAATGGGATACTTCATTCTTGGCTCTCTATCAAATTTGATTTGATTTATAACTCCTCTCCATGGTATCCATATATTATAAATGTTTGTAGAGAGATATCCATTAAGTATTTTGGACCAATCCATACTTAGTAACATCTCATAGCATTTAGTTATGTCTACCACTAGAATATCAATGGTCATTTGGACCCTTGGCTTAGATGCTACTTAAATGAATACATTATTCAATTCTCCAACTAATAGGACCACTATCTTATCTAATTGTGAAACTTTCCTCTTTGAAGGGATTGGCATCGAACCAAGATTTTGACATATGGATTTCAGCATGATGGTTGAAGATGATCTAGAATTAACTAAATAGTTATGAATGTTCATATTGAATGCTTGAATATTTAGTATAAAGGGTTAAACTTATAGATTGATTTTTTAGATGACATTGGCATTAACAACTTTCAATTTATCTATATATGATCTAGTTATTTCCATAGGGGCCTTTTCTATAATGGAATTCCATAACAACTCTTTTTGTTCCATGATCTGTGCTAACTCATGAAGATTTATATTCATCTTGATCTTATTCATATCCTCAATAATATTTTATCCAAATTTGTTATACTATTGATCATTCCCCTTTAAAAGGGGTTGATTATTGTCTACCTTGGGATTAGGAGGAATTTCCATTATATTTTGAGGAGTCGATGTTGTGAGTGGATTCTTACTCAGATTATATGCATCTCTTTAGAATTACTGAAAAGTATGAACTTTATCCATATTGTTTTCTGACTCATTATCATCCTCATTTGGGAAGAGAAATTTATGAGTTTCAAAGAACATAACATTGATTAAAGATCCAAGATATGGATGATGCTAAAAAATATTATTCATATGATCATGTATAACCACCTTTCTTTGAAATATTTTGAATGCTGTGCAAAATTCAATGCATTGAGCTCACCATGCTTGAAAGTATTACAAATTTTACACCAATTGGGAAGAGTTGTCTCTACTATGTTGATATTTTGAATTTTTTTAGGTTGTTTAGGATTTATTAATGATTTTTATATCTTTGGAATCCATTACTCTGATTTTTAGTTGGTCCATTTATATTGCCCATCTTCCTTTGCATATTTAGGAAACCATTGCTCAACTTTTGAACCATCTTCTAAATAAAATCTAGTTCTATTTTTTTGGAATATGTACCTTTAAAAATGGAAATGAGAAGGGAAACCAATTTTTATTTATACTAATAACTATTAATCATTACATGATTTTTAAAGTAGCTAAAATTTGACTGTGTTTTCTAGGTTAGTGGAGACAACATATATAACTAGTTTTGATTGAATTCTAAGGCATTCTGCCTTACATGTGGAACTAGATTTAGTGTTAGAAAACCATTGTTGACATTAAGCACTCTAGGCATCTAATTATTTAGCTACCTATCTATGGTGATAACCTATTAAAATGTTAACACCAAAGTGTTAGCCATAATTGTTCTTCTCAAGAACATGCCAGTGATAGGGTCTAAGGCATTCTTGTATATTTTCAATGCTAATTCTACATCTAATTTATATTTTGGGGTTAACCAATTATACATCTTCTACCATCTTACATTGAAAGCATAGATGGGATCATTAGGTTCCCTCTTCATGCCATTGAAGTGTTGGTATATTAGACTATGATTAGTGATCAATCTAAATTGTACAAGAAAAGATGATTGACATTCATCCCAAGAAGTTATGGAATTTTACATTAGATTTAAATACCAATCATAAGAAACATCCATCAAATTAAAATGGAATAATTTTCATTCAACATCCTCATCTACAACATTCATTAGTCTTAAAGTAGCCTTAACTGATTTGATATGTTCCTCTATTGTCCTTTCTCCTAAAGAAGACAAGGATGGAAAGTACTTTTTGGGATTCTAAGTCAAATCATGCACATCTCCTAGGATGGTGATAGTAAATCCAACTAACTAGGGATATTTTTAGGCCATTATCTATTAATAGGTAAAGGTTTCCTTATGGGTAAGGGGTTCCCTACTAGAGGGTGATTGTTTTGAACTAGGGCTGTTAGCATAGTTCTAGGTCTCCTATGATTTGACAAGGGTGAGATTAATAAACCATCCTAGGAATTACATCTAGTCACTCTCCTAAGTGACTCTAGTTTAACTCTATGTAAAGGATAAATACTACTATTGAAGATGTTATCCCTCCTTATAACTCCAATTTATACCTGTTAATGCATGTTTTATGCACACCATAGCCTTAATGAGGTAGCCTATAACATTTTAAAATCTTAATGGAGTTAAAATCCACTCTATGGCACAAGTTTTAGGTATACACTATGTTACAACCTATTGATAGAATAGCGGGTAGGGTATGTAGGTTGTTGATAAGGCTTTTGGATGGAGGTGTGGTTGTTGATAAGGGTAGTTAATCTCTATGTGAGCTGGATGGGTGGATGGTTGCTAATATATAGTGGGTAGATATCAAAACAAAATTAAAAAAGGAAAGAAAGGTAAGGAAAGAAAGAAATCTTATGTGGTTTTCAAGAACTACTTCCCTGGATAGTTTCTAAAAGGAGTAGTGCTCTCAAAACCTATGCCTACTATTATAAACAATTGCACACACACATTCATACATGGATAAGAAGTCTAAGTAAATAAATATGTAGGAAATTCACAAGCCTCAAAGAAAGGTTTCTCCTTTTAGGGTAGCTATTGCACACCCTTAATTATGAGATTATGGCTCGGGCTAGTGAAGTATCTAAGGTAGCTATTACACACACACAAAAAACTACATCTAAGACAACACTCATGCACAATTAAAATTATGACTTAATTTAAACTTTATTATCTTAACCAATATATTTACCAATATTTCAATAGCTATTAGATATATACAAATTAGTACATTAATCAAAATAATCAAGAATCCATTCAAAAATTTTGCACACTAAAGATTATTGAAACACACAACCAAAGAAAGTAAAAACTAATCACATAGAAATTGGAAATAAAATACACAAACATATTCATTGATGATCAAATTTGATGTTGTTCCTGTATTCAAAACTTATCTAAAAAAATCCAAGTTGGATTATAGTTGTTTATATAGACTTGGGGAAGGGGTCACCTCATGCTCTAAGTTCATGCAAGGTCATTACATGTGATAGTCAGAACATGAGTTATAAATATGGTATAAAACCATATAAAAGTCTACTTGAAGTCATCCATTTAAAATGGCCTTTGTCAAATCTATGCAACATGTGCATGTATATAAAGACAGGTAATTTTTTACAATTATAACTCAAACTATATGAAAACTTTAGAATATGTGCCATTTATCAAAACTATACATGCCTCATTTTATAGTTTGTGAGAATAACTTGTTGATATTTTATATTAGTTTCCTTCAAATATAACTTTGACATATGCATGAAGGACCAAAATCACCTTACCAATGTTTTAGAACTACTGGTACTACTATTAGCCATGACTATACATTGCATTATCACCCATGCCTTTTATAGAATATGGATCTTCATTTTTATATTTTCCATTCATATTAAGACATTTATGTTCATACTCTAGCTTAAATATGAGACCCAATTTCTATTGATAGATATACCTCAAGTGTCAAAATATCTAAGTATTATGCCCATAATGCCCTATTAGATTTTAAAATATGACACATGTCAACACTTGAGTGAGTCTAAGATATTTTAAAAGTATACTTATGACTCAGAGCATCAATCCTTATGTACTAGTTTAATGTGGTTCATTTGATTTTAGTGTTTTTGGCTCATTGAATCCTATGTGCTTGACACTTGTCATTCCCTACTTTTCTCTGCTTCATATGTGTACCACTTGGAAACTGCTCAAGGATTTTGAGATCTATGTAATAGGCTCCCTAATTCTTCTTATATGCCATTAGATATATTTACTAGGCTCCCATGATGGTAACACTTATCACTCTCATGGAGCTTTGACATTTCAACTCTCTCTCTCATATCATTCGATTAAATGGGTCCAAGTAGATGTATGCCAAAGGATCTTAACTTAGACCTTTTTACTTGTACTTTGATCATATAGGTTTTCCACTTAGAAACTCTTTTCTTAATTAGGGTCTTTTGAAAATTATCTGTTGATCTCACACCATTATATTAACTATATGGATCAATGTGAACCATTGATCTATTGGGTTTAATTTTTAATCCAAATAGGTAATTTATGAGATTAAATTTGACATTCCCATGACTATCAACTAACATCCTCATGACCACCAAATGATTTCAAAAAAAATGTAAAATTTAATTCTATAAATTATCCATTTTTGAGGTTGAATTTGATGTTTTCATGATCATCAAATGACATCCATATGACTATCAAATTTAATCTTGTAAGTTTGACATGTTGTCAAGGTTAAACTTGACATTCAAATGACCATTAAATGACATCATTGTGATCATAAAATGATGTCTATGTGACTATCAAATTTAATCTCATTAATATAACACATGTCATTTCTTTAGGATTCCCTACTCCTACAAATATAAGAAAAAATGACTTAGCATACTACTTTGGGAAATATGTATAAGAGACCCTACATGAATATTTTAGCCAAAGGTATTAGTATTAGTAAAATAAGATTTGGTCATGGGCTAAGAATATATAAAATAACTCATACATTTAATATTGATGACCCAACATAGAAAAATACAATTGGGACCCTTGGCTAAAATATTAAATCAAGCTCAAGACATAATGAAAATGTTCTCTAAGCAAGGGTGCTACTTGGTAGTATGGTTTGGTCTTAGGGAAATTATTGTGAAGGAATTGTTTTGGGAGAATTATTATGGGATTTATATTACTGGGACCCTAATTTCATCAGAAAAAATTTTCAAGATAAAGTTTGAAGGAATTCCATCATGGGAATTGTTTTAGACAAAATGTCTACAATAATTCTCCTAAAGACTTAATTCTCTTAGATAAAATGTTTGAAGGAATATATAAAGGGATGGTCTTAAAAGGGTCAAAGGGCATGATTTTTTGAATAAAATATCCAAAGGAATTGGTCAAAGGTAAAAAAATATTGGAACAAAGTCCTAAAGGGAAAATTCTCTTGAAAAAAATGTCTAAAGGAAGGGGTTGAAGGGAAAAATCTATCAGACAAAATGTTCAAATGAATTGGCCGAAGGACAAAGTCCTGAGACAAAAGTATGAAAAGGCTGGTATAAAGGGAAAAAGGGCTTGAGACAAAAGTATCTAAGGGTAAGTGGTCACTTGAAAAATCTTGAAAGGTCATTTTCAAAATTTCCTAAGGTTTGGTTTAGAAAGATAAAAGGGCATGTGCCCTTGGGGGAATTTTTAGGCCTTTTGCATCAGATAAAATGTTTGAAACACAAAGTCTGAAGGAATTAGCCTAGGGTGAAATTCTTGAAGGATAGGCTCATAGGGAAAAATTCAATGCAAAAAGTCCTAAAGGAATTCTATCGAGAAAAAATGGGCACAACAAAAATGTTGGACATATTACACAAAGCCTAAAGGGTAGGTTCATTTCCTTAGGTAAAATGTCCCGAATAAAATGTCTAAAGGAAGAGTTTCAAAATGAAAATATGTAGTAAAAAATTCCTAAAGGATAGGTGTAGAGGGCCTGAAGAGAAATTGCAAGTGTTTTGAAGGGAAATTTCAAAATGTCAAAGGGTCATTTCAAAATCAAAGGGGCTTGGAAAAAAATCTTGAAGGATAAGTCCCAAAGGGAAAAGGATCCAAAACAAAAGTTCTTAAGGGTAAGTGGAAAGGCTAAAGGGTCTACTTCATGGCAAAAATGCCTGAAGGGTCTACTTCTTAAGGTAAAATGATATGGGATGAAAGTCTTGAAGGTTAATTCTATAGGATAATAGGTGTATCAAGAAAATTATCCAAAAACCAAATTCCATCAAGCAAAGGGCTCGTAGACCCAATTCCTTTGGGGGAATTATTTTAGATGAAATGTCCTCAATAATTTCCCTGATATAGATAGATTTATGAGAAAATTCTTAAAAGAATAAGTCCCAAGAGGATAGAAAAGTTATCCCATGAAAACATAAGCTCACAAAAATTAGCTTGAAGTAATAAACCTAATAGAATAAAAGATTTAGTCTATGGAAACACAATACCAATTCCATCTTTCCAATGTATAAAAGTTCAAATCATGATCTTTTCCCAAAATTTACATAAACACATAGAAGACGGGGGCTCAAAATCAAGACAATAATCTAAAAAAAGTGGGTCCCCATTTCCTATGGAAATAAGGGGGATGTTGGGTACAACAATGTGTATTTTGATATTCAGTGATGAAATGTAATAAATTGTATATTCTGATTTATGATTATTTAATAAAATAATGCTTGTATATCTTGTACATAATTTTAAATGTTATAAATATTAGAGGTTATGTATTTTTTTATATAGCTATAAATGTGAATTATTTTAGTGTACATGTGTACCCTTCACACTACTATGTGTTATATGAGGAATGCTATATTCTATTTTGTTCTATATTATTTGAAAACTAAATAAATCACATCTTAAGCAATGGGTTAATTATATTTTATATAATTATTATTATAGATGAATTTAATATTTAATCAATGAAACATAATGATAATTATTTAAAATGAATGAGTTATGTTTTAGAAAACATTGTGTAAATTTTAATGTAACCTAATGGGGTTCTAATATTGTGGTGTCAAAGTAAAGGTTTAATTTCTTAGACCTAATGTTTATAGAAAAATTTAAGTTATACTATTTTTAGTGAGGATAATGGTCAGAGGTAGATGAAATGTTTATGGTACCTTTAATGTAAACCCTCAAGTTGATCCCAATTAGCTAACAACTGAACAATCTATAAAAATTGATCAAATACTCATTGTCATGAATGAAACTAGAGATAATTTAGTATCCCTAGAGTGAGAAGTTTATGGAATAGATGATGAAAATAAATAATAAGTTCCATAGGAATAACTATCTAGTCAGGAATAACCTCAAGATTAGGAGCATAATAAGGGATAACAAGTAGTAAGAGCTCAAGAAGTTATATAACTTTGATGAAATATGAAGAAAATTAATCCACCCAAAATTGATGGTATAATGTTGGGTGATGGAGTTGAATACTAGTTTACAAATATGAAAAACTATTTTAAGACTTGAAATTATTTTGAGGTAGCCAAGACCATTTAGGGAGCCTACCAGCTCAAGAAACAACAACTTGGTGGGCCAATAAAAAGTTAGAGATGGGTCTTGTCTCTACCACCACTACTTAGGATAAGTTTGTAACCTATTTTAGTATTGGCTACCCTAATTATAATTTCATTAAAAATTAATAGATTTATAAAATATCAAATAGGTGGATCTATTAATAAATGAGTACTAATAAAAAATCACAAAGCTCATAAAATATGTTTTATAGTATCAAAGGGATGATTTTTTTTAGATAAATGAGTTCATCATGGGTTTAAAAACCCAAATTGGATGTGAAGTGGATGTCCATGGGCCATCCACCATGGACTAGGTATTTGATAAAGTAGGTAATTAGGAACAAAAGTTAAAGTAATTTGTTGAGGTCAGGGAAAATTAAAAAAATAAGAAACAACCTTCAAGAAAAAGAAATGGAAACAAAATAGGAATTATAAGAATAGATTAAATAGTTAGAATGCAAAATTCAATAATGTATCAAGAAATAAGAAACCTATAAGTGATTTCAAAGAAGGATTCAAGGGAGGAAATCAATTTGAGAGGAAGGGGCCATCTAAAAGATGTTTTACATGTCGAGGATACCATTATGCTAAGGATTATCCTCAGTTGAAGGCATATGGCATAAATGAGAATACATCCACCTCTACATCATGTTATGGAACCTTCTAGTATTAAATTCATGTATCTATTGATAATTATCAGGCTGAATTTCAATATTATCCTATTTAAGTATCAAGTACTTTGGGTATCTTATTTCCATCTTGATAGATACAAGAGCCATTTGATGTGTTATGTCTCTGAGAATGTTAATTAAATTTTCTAAGAAAGTTGGTTTATGGAAAATGCTTGGTTAGTTCAATATGGGAATGAATCTAAGGTCAAGGTTGATATGTGTCTTGTAGAGGCTGAAGTAAAATTGTTAGAATTCACTATGGTAGTTAATCTTTATGAAACACCACTAAGATCATATCACATGATCTTAGGATTGAATTGGCTCTCTAAGAACAAAGACAATGATGATTATTCCTTAATAGAGTAGAATGCTTAGATTATTTTATAATTAAAAACCAAATTCAAGGGTAAAATAGATTCAATTGAAAAAGGCTCAGTGAAAGGGATGTCAAGTGTTCTTAGTCAAGGTTGACAAAATTGAAGGAACTAAGGAACTCTTTATGGAATACTACCCCTATTTTCAAAAATTTCAAGATATTTTTTCTAGAAGAGATACTAGGTTTACCTCTCAAAATGGAATTTGACTTCATTATCAATATCATTCTAGGATAATAACCTTAATTCAAGGCTCTCTAAAAAATGATAATAGATGAATTGGTCAAGTTAAAATCCTAACTTCAGAATATGTTGGTTAAAGGTTTGATTCGGCCAAGTTTTTTATCATAGGGTGCACCTATATTGTTTGATAATAATAAAAAGGATGGAACCATTCACTTATGTAGATATTATATGATGTTGAACAAAGAAAAAAATTAATAACATGTATCATTTACCCTACATTTATGATATTTTTGATCAAATGCATGGTTCAATAGTATTTTACAAGATTGATCTTCAAGTTGGGTATCATTAATTAAGGATAAATGAGGAAGACATTTTGATAAAAACCTTTAGGACTAGGTATGGGAACTATAAATTTATAGTGCTTCTTTTTAGGTTAATGAATACACCTAAAACATTCATGAATCTCATTAAAAGTGTTTTTATAGATTACCTTAATCATTTTGTGCTAGTTTTTCTTGACGACATCCTCATCTATTCAAAAAGTGAGGAGGAGAATATTGAGCATTTGTGTCTAGTTTTGCAATGGTTATGGAAGTATAAGATCTATGTAAAATTATATAAGTGTGAATTATTTGAAATAAGAGTATAATACTTGTGACATATTATTTATTTAGAAGGGATTTTTATGGATCTAGCTAAGACTAGAGCCATTATGGAATGGTCATCCCCTATAAATGTGTATGAGGTGCATAATTTTATGGGTTTAATAGGGTACTATAGAAAGTTTGTGCCAAATTTTTCTAAGATGAAAATTATGATCACATCTCTTTAATATAATGTGTAGAATTTTGTGTCTGATAATAAACCTTTTAGATTCTAAAAACTAATCTTACTTCAACACCAGTATTATGGATTCTAGATCTAAATGGACATTTTTAGTGATAAATGATGCTTCAATAGATGGTTTATGATGAGTTATTATGTAAGATGATTTATTTATAGGTTATGAATCATGTAAGTTGAATCCATATGAGGAAAATTATGCCTCATATGATTTAGAGTTAGTTTCCATAGTGCATGCTTTGCAAGTATGGAGGAATTATTTGTTGTGAAAAACTTTTGAGATTAGAACTAATAGTTCAAGACTCAAGTACATATCTACCCAAAATAACCTTAATGATCATAAATATAATGGTTAAAATTATCATCAGACTATGATTTTGACATTAGCTACATTAAGGGAAAATAAAAGAGAGTTAAAGATGCATGTAGTTATAGAAGGTACATTATAATTTTAACCTACTATAAGGAGTATCTTCTAATATAAAGTATTAGAATTATCACAAAGAGATTAATTATAAAATTAGGTAAATAAATATTTAGTATAAAATTCATAGGATCTTAGATACAAAGGATTCCAACTTTAAAATGATGGGAAGTTGAGATACAATGGAAGAATTTGTGTCTGATAAGGAAAATTTGAGAGGTATTATGTTGAAAGAGTTTCATAATGCTCCATATTCATGACACATTGGTGTGAATAATCTCTTATTAGAGATAATACCATTGTATTTATATAAAATAATCAAGAAAGATGTGGCAGATTTCATCTCTAGATGATTATAATTTCAAGGAGTCAACACTGAACATGTGCATCTTACTACATTGTTGTACCCACATTCGATATCAGAATATAAGTAGTAAGTCATTAGTATGTAATTTTTACAAGGATTACCTATGTCAAGGAATCATAATGACATGATATTGGTGGTTATAGATAAACTCACCAAAGTAACACACTTCATTCCAAGTAATCTAATAGATTATGCATCAATGCTTGCCAAAAGGTTTATAAAGGAGGTGTATACATTGCATGGATTTGAAAAAATATATAATTTCAGATAAGTACCCTAGGATGACATCAAGGTTTTGGAAAAATCTCAATGCAGCCTTAGGTACATATCTAAACTTTAGTAAAACTTACTATCCAAAAATAGATGGACAAACAAAGAGAGTGAATCAAATCTTGAAGCATCTTTAAAGGATGTATTGCATGGACCAAAAATACAAATGTGAATAATACTTATCTTTTGTTGAGTTTTATTATAGTAACTCATTCCAATGAAATTTGAAGATGTCTCCTTTTGAATAATTATATGGAAAGAGGTGTAGAATACTAATCAACTGGGATAAGTTAGAGGATATAATGATCTTTGGACCTGATGTGCATTCTAAAATGGAAGAGCAGGTAAAGATAATGAGATAGATATTGGTTGAAGCCAATGATAGTTAAAAAGATTATGCTAATCTAAAAAAGACAGTAATTCAATTCTTAGTTGGAGATAAGGTTTTTTTATGGGTCAAACCCTAAAATATTTCTATTAAGTTTAGTAAATCAATAAAATTTTCACCAAGATATGTGGGACCCTTTGAGGTTATATAAATGATAAATCATGTAACATATAGTCTTGATTTTACACCATATTTGGCATAAATGCATAATTTTTTTCATGTATCTTATCTTAAGAAATATATAGTTGATGATTCATATATTTTGGACTAGAATGCATTATAGGTTCTAGATCCATGGATGCTTATAGTATAACCAATAAAAATAATTGATACTCGCAAGCTTATATTGCATAATAGGGAAGTATCATAATACAAGGTCTAATGGGACAAATATTCTAAATATAGTGCCACATGGGAGGATAATGAGAAATTTTATAGGTTATTTCCTCATATATTTGAATAATTTTCTATTAAACAATATCATTTTTTTAGAACTTTTGTTTGAAATAAAATTCAATAGGATGATGAAATATTTAGGGGCAAAGGATGTCACATTTTGTCCCACTCTCCAAATACTAGAATAGTGTCAGTTAGATAAGTGAAACTAATGAATAGTAGTTTCTAATTTTTATGTTATATTTGGACATTTATTTTGTCTAGTTAACAGTTGTATTACTTTCTTTCATGCTCAGTTATGATTAGATGATACTCTCATGTGCATTTAGATATATTATATTAGTTTATATTGGAATATTATATGGATGTGATTTATTTGATTTGTATTTCATATATGTACATACATTATGAGTAATATATTATTATGTTGTAAGCCTAGACTAACTATCTTTTTGTTGACTGAGGTGTTTGTAAGATTGTCCTATCCTTACAAAGTGAAACAAAGGGATATTATCATAGGGGATGAGGATGCATATATTGGAATTGGTGATATAAAGATTAAAATTTAGCCTGCACTCACACACTTATGCTCTTGACTACTTAAATAAATTTAATGTTGATGGTGTTTTGTGAAAGTGAGGAATATTTAATTTTCATTAGTTGTATTTATGGTTAATATTGCATGCTCACATGCATTATAAGTTGATTAATTATCTTAGATGCTATTGATTATCATAATATGTTAATTCCATTAATATGCATTGGTTATTTGAAACTCCATAAAACCATTATATGGGATAAACTTTGGTTGCTGAGTTATACATGTGGTAGATTTATTTTATGCATTTCAACCCATATAACTTATTGGGTCTTTATTAAACCATGTATTGTATTTAAATCAAGTATACATTTTTAGAATTATATAATACCCCTTTTAGTGGCCTATGGAGGATAAAATATGGTAAAATCACACCCAATAAATTATCTAAAATGATTTTTGTAACTTATAAATAAATTGGGTTTTGGTTTCATAAAAGGTTCTGATAGCTTTATCTCCATGCACAATTTGAATCAAAAGGAATTAGTTTATTATGGGAACCTTGAGAATTGAATTAGGTTTAATTTTTATATGATTTTGGGTTGAATTTTCCATTTGGTAAAAGGAGGGTATTTTCATGTAGATGCCATGCCCAAAATAGGGTTATGGACTTCAAGTTAATTATAAGAGGATAAGATCATGTATTAATGAATTAGAGTTTTATTATGGTGAACTTGCAGAGTTGTATGAGAAATTATAGGTTAAGAAAAACATGTATAAGGATAATATATAATGGGGGGATGGATAAAGATTAAAGGAGCATTGGAATAAGGAGAGAGGACACCAACACCTACACTCAAACTATGTCCATTATAGTAACTAGGTAGGTAAATCTTTGAATTTATAAATAGAAAATATCTAAGTTTTTGTTTGTATCTATTACAAACTTAGTTTACATTTGGGATAAAAATAATAATTATTTTCTTACTTGGGTTAGTGTATATCGATCCTAATGTACATTTTCATATATCCTTGTGTAAAATTTGGGTTTTTATTTATAGTCCTAGGGATGGAACTCGGTTCCATCCAAAGGCCTTTAAAAATGATATTACATACATTGTGAAATAAACTCTCCATAATTTCATGGCCTATAAATGACATTGAAAAATAAATGATGGTGTTTTTGTTGTTTATCAAAACTCTCTTCTTGAAATTATAATAAACCCGAGTCCTCAAGTTACCGATGGTTTTGTGAAACTTAGGCAAAATCAGATTTAACTAAAAGCTATGGATTACAAAATAACTGAGGATGCTCTTTTTTATCTAGGGAGTTATTATAGTCTTGAGGGTTTTGATTTAAATTTATTACCTATAGGTTTACACCTTACATACAAATTATAGGTGCATTTGGTGTATAACTAGTGGATATCTACAGCCATATTTTTGTTTACACAAGTAGCAATGCATAATAATTGAAAAAAAATTGTACATGCCCATGTGATATGAATATGAGTTTAAGAGATTGAATTTGGAGTATGTATGGTAGTTGGTTGTCTTTTAGCACTTGTAAAAGCTATTTTTTATAACAATATAGTCACATACATGCATATAGTCATGAATAAACTATTTAATGGTGTGTTAAGATTGTTCTAGGATGTTTTGGTAAATTCATACATTTACATTTATAGCATGTATTTATTCTTATTTTTTAAAATGACCTCATGTATATGTATTCAAGCCTTAAGTTAGACTGCACTTTTATCATTATATTTTATTCAAAGTAAACACACACACACACACACACACACACACACACACACACACACACACACACACACACACACACACACACACACACACACACACACACACACACACACACACACACACACACACACACACACACACACACACACACACACACACACACACACACATTCATGTGCACGTGCACATGCACATGTGCACACACACACAAACATTTTTAAAGTTGATTTGGGTGTTTTGAATATTCATAATATATACATAGTCTTTAGTTAAATCTTATTTTGTTACATAGTCTCATGATAATGTTTTCAAGTTTTAAGATAGACTACACTTAAGTTATTATTTTTTTAATAAGACATAAATGTATATATACATATATACATATATGCATACATGTACATATACATATAAATATAAATATACATATACATATACATATATGACCATATGTAACATGAGAGTAGATTGTATATTGTAGTGACTCAAATAAGCTTAGAAAATTATTTCCTAGTGAATCCATACATAGTTTTAGAAATATAACAAAACTTTAGACTGTATCAAATGGTGTTGACATACATGGGAAAATGGATAACTTATTTGATGATGTTTTGTTGTAAATTAAATAGAGTGTTTAGAAAATTTAAATGGTATATGTATAATAAAAAATACTTTCAAATGATCATATTTAATTATAAGGGTTCTTTTTAAAGCTATAAAATTGTATAGAAAAATGTGCATATGATATACATGGGTGTGAATAATGCATCTATAATAGTTAAAATATAATCTCTACCTAATTATGAAATTATCAAAATAGGAAATAAAGGTTTAAATATGGTCTAAAAGTAAACAAGAGGATTAATATATTGTCTTATAATAATAATAATTAATATTTGGGTATGTGAAAAATATCCATTTTTTAATTCTATTATATTTAATACATGCATTGTATAATGTTGAAAATAAATGAAAGGTGTGAAATTCCTTTGAGGTGAAATTAATGTACTTATCACTTGGATTTTTATAATCTAGGCATATGGTTATGCTTTTATTTGGGACTTCTAAATGATATTGATTGATAAAAACCTATAATCTTTAGATGAGTCAATAATAGTTATGTTATGGGAAAATAATGTGATTTATCTATATTAGATGGATGTTCTTACCTCATACTAAAATTAATGAGTAAATATTTATCTTGATTTGATGAGAAGTTATACACTAAAAATCTATAGTTATTATAATTTGAAAATGTTGTATGAGATTTTATAATGTATGCTTCATTTGATATAAGTTGATAGGTATATGAGGTTGTTTTCATGCAAATATTTATATCTATCATCTGGTATCATATGATAGATTAGATTCATTATCAGAGAGTACGTGTGTGTGGAATTGACTCAAATCCATGAGTGATCTAAATTCTATAATGAAAAATTTAGCCAAAGTAATTTTATAGCTAAGACATTATCATTTCACTATACTTTCTAGTTTACATGTGTATGTGTAATGTCATATAGATAGAGGATTGTTATTTATGGTATTTTTGACTACTACATATATTAGTGATTGTATAACACATGGGTTCTAATTGAAATATTTATATCCACATTGATTTTATGTACCTCTTTGTGAAGGGAAGGACCACTCTTAGTGGGGAGGTGTGTGGGAGACTGATAGTTTATGGTTGGAGTAAAAATACCTAGATGATGATCTCCCTCTCTTTAACTGATCAACTATATTTGAATCTTACTCATGGCTATTTATACTAATTATTGAGTTGTCTTATCAGGCTCAAATGTACTATTGCATATCCTATCATTTGTATTTTTATATTTAATGATGAAACATAATAAATTTTACATGATAGTTTATAATTATTTAATATAATAATGGTTTTATATCTTGTACATAATTATGAATATTGTAAATAGCAGAGGCTATGTATTTTTCTATAGCTATAAATCTATTTTCTTTTAATGTAATTGTGTACCCTTCACTCTTTTATGTGTTATATGAGGAATCTTATCTTGTATTATGTTCTATATTATTTAAAAAATAAATGGATCACATCTTGAATAGTGAGTTAATTATACTTTCTAAAATTAATATTATAGATGCATTTAGTAGTCAAATACTGAAACATAATGATAATTATTGAAATTTAATATGAGTTAAGTATGTTTAAAAAAATTATGTAACTTTTAATGTAACCCACTAGGGTTATAGCATTATGAAATGTATGGGAATACCTAAAAAAATATTTAAAAAATGTAAACTAAATTTTATTTGGTGTGGGATGTAGTTTTAAATGCTTCATTTTAATCACTTTCATGTCAAGTTGTAACATGGATTGACTTTCTTCAATTAAACACAATCTAGTCCAAAATCTTCTATTCATCTAATGTATGTGTTCAAATTCACCTTGGGGTACCTATAGGTGGGATAAGTCACCGCATTAGATCTATTCAATTATCATTATCTAATCAATTTCTCTATTTAATTATCCTCTTCTAGTCAATTCAATAATTCCCTCTTCTCTGATAAATTAATGTTATTAATCCCCCTTCTTTAAATAATTCTCATAAATTATATTTATATTGTAAATAGAATTATAATTTCCTTTCATTTAATTAATTCCTCATTTTCTCTCGAAAAGGGGCATCTTCATGCAAAGAAAAGATCTTGAAATCCTCTAGAATATTCTTTTGTCAAATAATTAAATTTATAAGTGAATTAATATGCAATATTATTATTCACCCTTCATCTTGGAGACAATATCAAGGGCCCACAATAAATATTGTGTGAGATAATTCTCAACCCTTCATCTTAAAAACAAGATGAAGGGCCCACATTGGTAACCTATGTGTCTTCTTTGGAATAATCTCCACCCTTCATCTTGGAAACAAGATGAAGGGATTATATTAACTTTCATTTGATATTTTCAAAGACCATTCTCCACCCTTCATCTTGATTAAGATGAAAGGCTCACATTAGTGATCCATGTGTTGATCTATGTGCACATTTGGGGATTTATTTACAATTACTCATATTGATTTCAAAATGAAATGTCCTAACTAATCTAGGTTAATTATAAATAGACTTGTTTGTATCATAATTATCATGTTCAATATTTATAGTGAAGCCATAAAATTTTATCATGCTAAATTATTCATCAAATTTCTAATTGTGATGAATTCATCATAGTCTATAGCTTCAATGGAGATGTCTAAATATAAATCAGCATTGACAAAGATCATTTGACACTACATCCAAGTCGCATCCTATGCAAAGATATTTATAATGGAGGTTTACATGCATTTAATTTGAATCTTATGCATTATTGACAAATATTTGTATACTCATGAGGTCTTAAGATCCAAGCTTGTTTTAATTTATTTTTGTGTTCTTATTTAACTAAAACTAATTTGGTAAAAATATAGCTATTTGAGATTCTTAATGACACGTATGGCATGCCCAGTGGGACTAGAAACCCATACCTTTATTTTGAGCCTATTTTAGCAACCTTCCTTTGAATAATATTTTACTATTTTGGCTCTTTTATATTTAATTTTTTTCCATTTAATTTTTCTTATGTTTTGGTGAATTCATTCACAAATATGGTGAAAACATTCTTATTTTTCTACTAATCGATGAAATCACCTCATAATCAATAAAATCGTCATTATTTTATATTTTTTGTTCTTAGGTATTTTGAAAGTTTTTGAAAATTAATGAAATTATTCTAACACCATCAAAATTGACACATTCATCATTGAAATTGATAGATTATCAATGAAATCATCCACATGATTATTTTCTATATATCAATGAATTGGTCACCATTGTAGTTAAACTGACATTATTATCACTGAATTAAACTTTATAATTAGTAAAATCATTAATTTCATTCTATGTCCTATCAAGATATTTTCTTTGATGAAATCATTCAAACTTGATGAAATTATTCTCAGGTATCTCTCTATCTAGTTTCTTGTTCATTGAAAAAATTGTCTTACTATCATTGAAATTATATTACTATCAGCAAAATTATTCTATTAATCATCATATTAATCGATGAAATCACTCTTTGTCTATATTTTTATATGTTCTATTTTTTGTTCTTTACAAGTTTTCTGAAATTGATGAAATTTTTCCTACTAAAAGGTGAATTTATTTCTATGTCAAAATATGAGAGTTGGAAAAACATAGAAAATTAACCTCTACTTGTCAAAGATCAACCAAGTAAAACTACTCACCTTATTTACATGCAGGTTCCAAAAGTGGGGTGATTTATTCAAATAATCATGTTTTTTATTCACATCTCATTTTGGTGCTTTAAGAATCACTTTAGGTTTTTTTTTGGGTTCTAAGAAAACTTACTTATTTTTTAAAGTTTTTTTCATTTCGTGCAAGTTTATTATTGATTCTTTTTACTTAAGTGTGTTGTGAGGATATTTTATGTGTATGCTCTCCCTTTTTGGGCGACTCAAAAATGAAAATATCCTATTTGTTTTAAATCCTAAAGATTTTACTATTATGATCTTCACTCACCCTTAGTGAGAGTTACATTAATCAAAATGGTAATACCTTCCTTTTTATTTTCACTTTGAATTTGGTGTGTCTTTAACTTCTCAGAGTTATTATGGCATGGTGACTAGGATGTGATTACCCAACATTGTACCAACTCTATTATCTAATGGGGTATACAAATTGAGACTACACTAGTAGTATCTTAGGTCTTGGTCTATTAGAGCTTGATTTCAATGATAGCATTTCATTGAGACCTTTACAACTGAAGTGTTCATGAAATGACTAGACCCTTTAGCGAATGGTTCAAAAATATTTCATCCAATTGATGGATAGTTATAAAGTACCCAAGTAATAAAAGGTATATCAAGACCATCTATAAAGCCCATGAAAAATTTATCTTAATATTATTCAACCATAAAACATTAATTGATGTAGGGGTGTAAAGGTTAACAACCCCCAAAGATATATTTTACGTATAATTTTTTTGAGATAATGTTGGGATTAAAACACCACCAACAATTGCAATAATTTCTTCAATAAATCTTAAATTTTATCCTCTCTCAAGGCAAGTATATCAAAAGACTTGATGAATGTGGAGTAATCTCATGCCAATCACTAAAATAGGTTTGATAGATTGAGAATTTTCTTAATTTATTGTGGTGTCAAAAATTTGTCATAATTTACATATACTTACACAAAGAGGCATTACTCTGTCTATGTTTTTGGTTACAAACTATTCAAATGCATATGTTTTATACCTTCTTTATGTGAAATTATACTGTTACTATGTCCACATTTAAAGTCCAAATTATTCCTTTATATAAAATTGTGAATAAATTTTGTTTCAAACCAAACCTATCTTATCTAAAATCATACTATTAATCTATCCATGTGAGTTTTAACCTATTCTAGTCTTTTTCCTAAGTTCTTAAATTCTAAGGTCATTTCCAATTAAGACTTGATACTATTCCCTTGTGTTCAAATTATCTCTATTCAAATCCAAAGTTTTCTTGTGTTGGTTTCCAAGCATCATATTATCCCATTCCCATTTATATCTATTACAATGTTCATATCTAATATGCCTCATTACACATGAATTAGTATGGGTTATAATGTTAGCTATGATGATGATTGAACTAAAGGTCAAACTGATCCTTCACATATTAACCCACTTCTCCTAGTAATGAATATGATTTTATAAATACCCACAATGTAAAAGTTCACCAAACTATGTATGAGGAAATGCCACCAATGTATAATTCAATCTCAAAACCAATTTGAGAAACATTTATTTGATAGTAGATCAAACATATTTTTGTGTTTATTAGAGATGGTGTTAAATCTCCTCATGATTTTCCCTAGAAAACTTATGTCAAATATCACCACCATAAAATGTTGTAAAAATTATTGAGTGGAATGATGATGTACCATATTCTAGTCATAATCCTCTAAATGTTCAAATGTCCACAATTTCAAAAACATGTAGGAAAGGTAAGAAGTTATTTGTATCTTCCCCCCAAGTTATTTCTAATATGGTAGTCTAACTACAAAAATTTGGTAAATTTATTACTAAATTTTCTACTATGTTACTTAATTTTAGTCTTTGATACTCCACTTGAACATCAAATATAGGATATGTTGGTTGAGTCATTACCTAATGTAGAGATAATCATTACTCCTAAGTAACATACACCTGAATATTATTTATAACCAATTATAGAAGATCTCCAAAAAATGTATTGTAATCCTCACCAAGTTTTTATCAATCCCATGTGTCAAATTTCAACTGAACAAATTCCCTCTAAATAATTACAAATTTAAAGTTATCTCCAACAAGTTCCTATGGAGATACAAAACATTCATTATAATTCTCATGTTACCCAATGTAACTACTCTAATATTTCTTGTAAAACATAAAAATGAGTTCCCTTAGTCTAATAAGTTGCTTCTAATCAACAAAAAATCCATGCCACTCAATATTAACTCATTATTCAAAAGCAATAGCTTCTTCCTACACAACATGTTTCCATTCAACCATCTAACTACAATCAATACTAGTTTATTCCTAATACACAACAACATATTTCCATTACTTATTTTGATCTTAACCAATACCAAGTTCAACCTAACCAATCAAACCCTAGTAATAAAAATAATTATTCTAATTGGTTAGGGAAAAGAGTTCCCATGAATCTGATAAACACCCAAGCCTATTTTAAGTCAAATAATTTCTTGCCTACTTCCTAAGATACCATATTTTCTTAGGAATTATAGGCTATGAAATAATCAATATTGATATTACAAGATACAATTTAAAATAAAAAATAAAAGTTGGCTCATATATGTTCATATCAATTTGATTCAATTATTTTTAATATGCCACTTCCATCTCATTTTGAGATTCTAAAATTTGATAAATATAAAGGAAAGCGTGACCCAATAGAGCACCTAAGCCTATTATTTATTTCTTGTCAAGAGGTTATCTATAACTTAAATTTACTACTCTAATTTTTCTCATGAAGTTTGGTTGGTACTACCTTAAATTAGTTTACACATCTTTCAAAGGAATCTGTTGGCCAATTTTTTGGCCTACATATGAAGCTTTGGCCTAGATGGATGTAGTGCAATATTTTGGAGAGGTCCTATAATGAAGTAAGAGCATGAGCAGAGTTATTATTTATTAAATTAGTCTAATGGTGGAAAGATGAAGATCATGTCACTTTAAATATTTTTAATCACTTTAATCAAGCTTAAAGTGTACTTTGATTATTTTTTATAAGTAGGTCTAAAAACAAGTCTAGAATTGCAAGTGAGAGGATCTAGTAGGTTTACATGGTATTCATGGCATCCAATGGGAATTAAGTAGGTTTTATAAAAGTCTCAAAGGTTTATTAGATCCTTTATGGGTCCAAAGTTTATGAGCACAAGCCTAGAGGATCCAAACCATCATAGCTTGTCATGCAAGAATGAATAGGTCAGATTGGTTGTGCATTTTAATAAGTACACTTGGGAAGTCAAAAAAGGTGCAAAGATTGATTGAAATGATGTATTTTGTGTAAATAATATCCCCTAAAAATTTGGTTTCTTCATGATTTTTTAATCTCAATATATAAGCCTTCAAAGATGATCTAGTAGTGAGAGATGTACTCGAGGACATCAATTTACAGCCACGAGAAATAGCCACTTGAATTAAAAATCTTAAAAGGATACTAAGAGTAAATGGGGATGACAAGTTTCAAAATATAACTTTATTGAATCAAGATCAATGGCATATGGGTGATATCTCGAGTCAATGGGCCAAAATAGATCTATGACATGCATTTAATCATACAATTAAAGATCAATGGTGAGCACATGGTCAACAAGTCACAGATCTTAAGGTTAAATACATGGCTAAAAAGTGGAATGATCATGATGAATTAAAGGATAAATGGTGTGCATTTGATCAATTATATTTATGGCATGCATTTAATTGTGTAAAAGAGATCAAAGGTGTGAATTATGTCAAAAGGTCAATGAGCCTAGATTGAAGGTGAGGCCACCACAAGCATAAAATAATTAACTAGATGAATACTAGTAGTAAGATCCATAGATTAAATGTGGGGTTGCTAAGGGTCATAATTTGGGAAACCTAAATCAAGAATTGATTAATCAAATTGAATCAAGTTCCAAGAGTCACAAGATGATGACACATGTCCAAATATGTAGTAGTCATATTTTTAAATATGATAAAGAGCATGGTAGGGATGACACATAGGTAGACACGTTGGATCAAAGGATTTTGTGAACCTAGATAGGGGAATTCATAGATCCTAGATCTAAAAAATGATTTGGGTAAAACTAGAATAAATACTTCAAGATCAGAAGCCACCATTCAAGCTAAGTTTTGACCTCTAGTTTGAAGATTTAGAACATGTAGGACCATAATGTCTAAAGAATAGATTAGGTATTTTGAATACCTAATAAAGATCTAGAATGGAGTCAAGTAGCCTAAAGGGCTTTGTATGGAGGTCGTGACTATATGAAAACTAATAAATGGGATTGGTTTTCATCTATAGTAAACTTATGTTTAGGTTTGAAATAGGGGTAGGTTTGTGATTATGAAAGAAGTGTCTCATCTTTCAACATAGTCATGTCCTCAACAAAACAAGTACCTACATCCACTTAAATAAGACATAGTCATGGCTTTGTTAGGTCCATAGATATGAATATTTTATCCTTATAAAGAAAATAAGTAGAAGATGGCATAGAAGTTTAAGGAGGAGATTTGGTAGTTGAAGATTAAAGGTGGAGCATTCAATTAGTTTTAGAGCCTTAAGGATCTTTCCTCCTTGTAAGGAATATGAATCATCATATTCAAATTGGTTTATAGTCTTCTAGTATATTTCTCAGCCAATGAGAGGGTTTTGAGGATATTGGGATAAAGTAAGGTTAATTTTTCAATGGAGGACTAGTCTTGATTTGATCAAAATATAGTTGAGAATTCATTAAAAGGTGGTGGTATCTCATTTATTATTTTGGATTGCGTGATTATCCTCTATCTCCCCCTTTTATCCTATATCTTCCATTTTCTTTCCCATTGTACTCTATCTCAAACTTTGTAGAATTATTAGTCTCTCTTTGATTTTTGACTCTCACAAGGATTCTCTAATTTTTGAAGAGTAAGATGCTCTCATTTGATAAGGCAAGACCCTATCAAAAATTTTAAGAACTAATTATTGATCAAATAAGATGATTATTTTCCTATCTCTTGCATTTAACTAGTGTTTAGTAATTGTGTGCATGATGGCTTTGTGAAGGAGAATCTTTCATGTCCATTGTCCTTCTTTATTGCCTCTTTTAAGCTATTTATAGGTCTAAAATTGTGTTCTTTATACCATTAATGGATGCTTGGTGTGAATATTAGAATTACTTTATGCTTATTTGATTTCTTGGTGAGCCTAGTTCATGAAATACTTATGCAATTAGCTAGTTTGTGAGATTGTGTGAGCAAACATTGTCTTATGTTGATCTAGTATTTGTTCAAACTTATGTGATTGTCTCATTTAAATTTGGTGCATCACATTTTATATTTCTTAGTTCCCTATTTCCATTTTCTAACCCTTTTCCAAGTAGAAACATTAGTCTAGGTAATCCATCAAGAGGAAGCTTGCCTTATCTAGAGGTTCAACCTTACCAGAGGATACCCAAATCCTAAGGTTGTTCCCATTATGTAGCTTAGTTAGGGAGAGATTGAAGAACCCTCTTCAAGCATGTAAGATAATTATTATAATAGTTTTTGGCATGCCTAGTAGGACCCACTTTCATAATAAGATTGGTCAAGTTTTATGGTGGTTTGATCAATTTACATTAGTTAAAGCTTTCATGTAATAGTATCTTGTGACTCTGAGCGACACTCAACATTATGGTATAGATCCATCTTTCATGCCAAAGGTGACTACAAGGTCATCTCATAGAGGTATTTTATTTTAATTTTTTGAATTACATTTAAACTTATTAAAAATTCTAATATTTTCTAATACACATCCATACAAAGGGAACTTTCCTTCTAAACCAATTTTAAAGTTTACCTCTATAAGAAGATCTTTGTTAGCTCCTTTCATTTCAATGGTAGACCCTAAAGTTTTCCCTTTTATGTCTTTCAATGGTTAGAGTCCTTTAGACCTCTAATAATATGACCCTATTCTATTATCAAGTCTTAAAAGTGTCTCTTATTTCATAGGATACCAATCTATAATCCCTTATGAGAACCTTAAAGATATAACCAACTTTTGGAATATTCATGACATCCTTGAAGAAAATGTGGCTATTATGTTGTTGTTTATCTCTTTCAAGGGTAAAACCTTGGACTGGTATAAAAAATTTACTACTAACTCCATTACATTATGGGATCAATTAGGTGATGCCTTGTGTAAAATATTTGAAGACAAAAGTAACCATCTGTCACTTATAGAGTAGCTAACCACAATCAAGAGGGATCCTTATAAGGTTATGGAAGATTTCAATACAAGGTTTTAAAAGACATGGGATAGGATTTCAATATCTGTTAGGCCTACTCCTAAATTTTATTTCCTTTACTATTTTAAAGACCTTAATAGTGATATTATAGTAATGATTCAGTCCATGGGAGGAAACACACTACCAAATGCTTATGACGTGTCAATCAGAGTAGAGAATTATCTAGTATAAGTTGGCAAGCTTACACCTAGACCACCAATGCCTTTATTCCCTAAGATTAAATCACCTCCTATCATCATTCCTCCCCTTAATACCATTACTCCTATCCCAACACTTACTACCATACCTACACCAAAGCAATAAAAGGCTTCAACTAGTCAATCTAGTGACTCCTAAGAAAGTAAGAATTTAAAAGAGCTTAAGATCATGTTTAAATCCTTTGGAAATGAATTATTGAGTGTGGAGAGGAAGCAAGCCTAATTAAATACACCTTATGAAGCTACATATCAGCCTTAATAGCTATCTTATCATTAAAATAGGCCACCCTATAAAGGAAATTTCCAACACCAAAGCCAAGGACAAGGGTAGCCTAACTATGTTGGAAAAAATCATTATAATCCAAATTTTGCAAGTACATCTACTACTTTGGTCCCTAATTAAAACAACATTTCTCAAGAAAGTGACGGTACTATGCCTTGGAATCAATATTTTGGTCCATCCATTGTCCCAAACACTGAGCCTAATTATGATTTCAAAGATCAATGGCAACAAGATGATAGTTATGGATACAATCAAGACCTTATGGCTCAAAACACAAAAGTACCTAGGATGACAAAACCAAAAGAGCCTCAATAGATTCAAGGGCATAATGAAGGACCAATCCAATTGGATTCTAAAATGGTAAATTATGAGCAATAAGAATGCTATGTACTCAATCAATAGCTATTTCTAGTCGAGCATACATTCCATTAGTAACTAACGTAAGGTTACAAAGAAGGAACATGGATGGTGGCCAGGAAGTAGTCAAAGAGTTCCCTACTACTATTCCATTACTAGCAAAGCCAAGTGAATCTGTTACTGCTCCAAAGGTTCCAATAGCTCCAAAGAATAAAAATTAATGAAATTCCTTTGTTCCCTAAAAATCACATGTTCAAAGGAAATTTGTGGCTCCCAAAGCACAAGAAAAAGTTAGTGGTCTACCCATCAACATTTTTGAACAAATTAAAAAGTCTAATTTAAATGTGCCAATGTGGGATGTGTTGTTTATGCCTAGTTAGGTAGCTATCCTTTAGGAGGGTTTGTCAAAGATCAATGTTTCAAACAAGCCACCAAGAAAGGAAAATGTGGTTCTTACCAATGAAACCAAAGGACCTAATGAAGAGAAATCAAATAGGGTGGTGAAGCCTCCTTACTTTTATATTTTTGTGATCATTGATGACTCTTTTGTACACAACTACATGGTAAATAGTGGATCAAGTACTTCATTGATGCTAAAGTTGATAGTAAATCAGTTTGGCCTAAAGTATGAACCCCAATCTAAAGGAGTTTTACAACTTAATGGATCTTCAACCAAACTAGCTGGTATCATTAAAGGTCTAAAGTTAACCCTGCATGTTTATCTTAGTGTTTCAGTGGCTCAAGATGTGTTGATTCTAGATGTGCCTCCTCATTTTGATCTATTTTTATCTAGATATGTCACAACAAAAATTGGGGGTTATCTAGTGGTAAATTGGTCCTACATGGATTTGAAAACAAGGTATGGGACCCAGGTATCTATTAAAGCTGAGCCTATTGCAAAATTTCACATAAACCCTTATTGTCCATATAACTTAAACATAAATGATACCATCCTAGATGAAGATGACCACTTGGTTGGTCAATATCTAAAAAATAATCTTAAGGAGATACCTAATATGTTATTAGATGAATTATGGAGCAAAAATTAGTTAATTAACCCCTTACAAGGTGTTGAGGAAAGATGTATGGGAGTCTACTACTTTCATGAGGAGAATGAGTCCATGTCATCCCTTACTAGGCCACAAGAAGATGCTAGTGGTTTATGTAAATTATTATTTGATGGCTCAAGGAGAAAACATGTGGTAGGTATAGGTGCAATGCTATGTCTCCCTCTAATGATAAGTATTTTTATTATTATAGGTTCCACTTTAGTTTCTCTTGAAATGGATTTGGGTATGAAGGTCTTATCCATGGCCTTCAATGGGCTAGTAAGAGGGTAATTAATTAGTTACAAGTGTATGGGGATAGTGAGATAATAGTAAATTAGGGTATAGGTCAAAACATCACAAATAATTCCTTAATAAAATCCTACAAGCATAGAGTGTGGGAAATTATTGAATATTTTGAGGCCTTCAACATCCAAGCAATGCCAAGGAACCAAAATCAGTGTGATGATAGGTTGGAAACTATGGGATCTCAATTTGTCCTCTCAAACAAATTAAAAAATTCCAAAGTGCAGCCATATTTTAAAGTGGTAGTAAGGCCATTAATGCCAAACAATGGAGCTCATTAGAAGGTCTTTAATAGTGATGAGTAGATTGCTTGTTTTTAATAGTAAAAATTAGAGTTTTCCTCATTGAACCAAGATAAATTTCAACATCAGTATGAAGATAAAAAATTTCAACTAAGATCTAACAAGCTTCCTAAAGGGTTGGTTACCCTTGAATTTTTTTCTATGAGGGATATCATATGAGGAAAGATAAGGAAGTGATGTCAACTAATGAGGATAACTATGAAAGAGTTTTGATCCTAAAAAATAAGCTCCTCAAGCCTAGAAAGGTAAGCACTAAGGATAAAAGGCATAATTTTATTGAGCTTTTAAAAGAATATGTAGATATCTTTGATTGGGAATATAATGATCTAGGAGGTTTTGATCCCAAGCTAGCCCAACACACTATAGAATTGGAGGCTAATGCTAAGCCTATTAGGTAGAAGCAAAGGCCTATAAACCCAAAATATGAAGAGATTATGAGGATATAATTGACTAAATTAATTGAATCTAATATCATCTTTCCTAATAAGCACTCCTCATGGGTATCAAACTTAGTGTCTATAAGGAAGAATAATGGGGATATCAAATTGTGTGTTAACTTTAGGAATTTTAAAAAGGTCTCCTTGAAAGATCATTACCCTTTACCATCCATGGAGAAACTCCTTCAAATAGTTTTCAATTCAAAATGATTTTCTCTTTTGGATGGGTATTTAGGATACAACTAGGTGATGGTAAGAGAAGAAGACCAATATAGATTACCTTCACCATAAAGTAGGGCACATATGCTTATCAAAAGATGCCTTTTGGCTTATCAAATGTTGGGGAAAATTTCCAAAGGACCATGGACATGGATTTATAAGAATTGATAAATTAGATGGTACTAGTCTATTTGGATGACATCATAGTTTTCTCCAAGAAGGCTAGTAAACACTTAGATCACCTGAGGTTGATCTTTTAAATATACAGAGGATATGGGATCTCATTGACTCCCAAGAAAAGGGTGTTTATTGTCCATGAATGCAAACTCTTGGGACATATTATCTCAAAATAAAGATTAACTATTGACCCTGATAGAATAAGTTCTATCCTGGCATTATCTTTACCCAAGCATAAGAATGGAATCTAGATTGTCCTTGGAAAATTAAACTTTTTGAGAAGGTTTATACCTAGTTTTTCCAACTTGGTCAAACCCATCACTACCATGCTAAAGAATAACCAAGTGTTCACTTAGTCAAATGAAGGTAAAATAACATTTGAGGTCATTAAGTAGGCCATTTCCCAAGCACCCTCACTCTTGAATCCTAATTTCTCAAAGGATTTCATATTGTATACCTTCATCAATGTTGATAATATATCATCTATGATGACGTAAAAGAATGGTGAGGGACTTTAGTAATTAATTGCTTTTTTGATAAAGGTCTTGATGGGTATGAGGTAAGATATAATTTTGTATAAAATAAAGTCCTTACATCTTTGAGAAGCCTCAAAAAATTTAGATGAATTCTCTCCAATAGCAGGATTTATCTTATGGTGCCTCATCCTAGAATGAGGAACTTCCTTCTTAATAAGGACTTGAATGAGAAGAGGGATGGTTGGATTATCAAGGTTAGTAAAATATTAATAAGTAAAGGCTTATTTGATCATATGGTTGATAACCTTCAAGAAGATAAAGAGGCTATATTGGTGACACAAGATAACTCATAGATAGATTCACCTCCACCTCACAAGAGCTGACTTCATAATATGACACATTTATTGATAATAGGTGAGTGTAAAGGTATGGATAGGGTAAAGAGAAGTTATTTTAAAATTTATTCCATACCTTATGCATTGGTTAATGGGGATTTATTAAAAAAATACCTTAATGGAGTGCTCCTAAGGTGCATAGATAATGACTAGGTGACAAGGCTCTTGGAGCAATTTCCTAATGGGCCTATAAGAGGCCATTTTGGTCCAAGGAATACAATAGAAAAATTAATGATAAATGGTTATTACTAACCCAAACTATTCAAATATAGCTATGGATGGGTCATAAAGTTCTAAAAATGTGCTCTCTTTATAGGCAAGTAAAGATTGGTAGCCCTTTCTCTCAATCTAATCTAGGTAGAAAAACCCTTCATGCAGTGGGGTTTGGACTTCATAATAATGATCAATCCACCTTTTATTGGAGGACATAAATGGGTACTCACTATTACTGACTACTTTACTAGGTGGGTGAAAGTAATTTCCCTTATAGAGTCTAATGAAATAGTAGTGTTGGACTTTTATGATAACATAGTAACAAGGTTTGGTGTACCAGCCATAATAATTTTAGATAATGCCTTAGAATTTGTTGTCATAATGACAAGTGAATGGGAAATTTAGATGGGCATCTACCTTAGTACATCCTCCAAATACTACCCCTAAGGAAATGGATTGATAGAGTCCACAAATAATAACTTGATAAGGATTATCAGGAGGACCATGAAATATAACTAGAGAGTATGGCACATAAAGCTAAAGATAGCCTTATGGGCTAATAGAGTGACTCCCAAAGTTGCCATTGGTAATTCAACATATGTCCTTATATATTGGAGGGAGGCCAAATTTCCCATTTCTCTTGAAATATCTACCTTGGATTTATCCCATCAACTTGATTTGATGGAGAGTGAGCCTATGAACATGAAGATGACATAGCTCATGGAGCTTGAAGAAACAAAGGACCTTGAAATGAAGACACTAGATGCACACTAGCTCAAGTCAATAAATCCTTTTAAAAGAGATCCATAGTAAGGGACTTTAAATAATGGGATCTAGTCCTCAAGTGGGATTCAAATAAGGCCAAGCTAGGTAACCATACCAAGTTTGAGAGCTTGTAGAGTGGCCTTTAATTGATCCACAGATGTAAATAACATATTTTTTTAAAATTGCCTAGGTAGATGGAGAGGTATTATCCATCCTAACCAATGACATTCATGTAAATCCTTACTAATATAATATTTACAACCATTGTATATATTATATTATATTTTCATGTTTTCCTCTAAGTGCCTTATGTACATCTTTTCCAATTGTGTGGTTCCCTTCCATAAGTGCTTTGGGCACAGTGTTTTTTATTCTTATTGTGATTTTGCTTAAAGATAAGGTTTTAAAAAAGGACAACCTTGTATAATATTCATATCAACTAAGAGAAAATACTTATGACTCCGTATGTCCAATGGACTAGATAAGGCAACTTATATATTGCATATCAAGCATACAATCCCAAGATGTCACCAGAAATGTTGGCCAATTTTTGGCCTACATATGAAGCTTTAGCCTAGATGGATATAATGCAATATTCTAGAGAGGTCTTATAATAAATTAAAATAATGATTATAGTTATTATTAATTAAATTAATCCAATGGTGGAAGATGAATATCATGTCACTTACAAGCTTTGAAACACTTTAAATAAGCTTAAAGTGTAATTTGATGATTTTTTAGAAGTAGGTATAGAAATAGGTCTAGAATTGCAAGTGAGAGGATCCAGTAGGTTTCCATGGTGTTCATGGAATCTAGGGGGCATGAATCAATTTTTATCAAAGTCTCAAAGGTTTATCAGATCCTTGATGGGTCCAAATATGATAAACACAAACCTAGATGAGCCATATTTCCAAATATGATAAACGCAAACCTAGTGAGACATGCTTGGGGACCTCAATTTATAGCCATGGGAAATATCTATTTGAATTCAAAATATTCAAAGGATCCTAAGAGTAAACATGGGGTTGACAAGTATCAAAATATAATTTGATCAAATCAAGATCAAAGGCACATGGGTGATAGCTTGAGTCAGTAGGCCCAAATAGATCTATGGTACACATTCAATCATGCAAATGATGATTAATGGAAAGAAAAAGGTCAACAAGTTAAAGGATATTAAGGTTAAATATAGGGCTAACAATTGGTATGATCATGATGAATTAAAGGATCAATGGTGCATGTTTGATTAATCAAATCAAAGATTGATGACATGCATTCAACCATGAAAAGGAGATCAATGGCGTGAATTAGGTCAAAAGGTTAATGAGCCTAGGTTGAACATGAGGCTTCCACATGGCATAAAAGTGGTAACTAGATGAAGACTGGTAGTAATATCCATTTATTAAACATGGGGTTTCTAAGTGTCATAATTTGGGAAACCCAAATCAATAATAAATGAAGAAAATTTAATCAAGTTCTAGGAGGCACAAGATGGTGACACATGTCTAAATATGTATAAATCATATTTTGAAATATGATAAAGAGTGTGGTAGGGATTCCACATATGTAGACACATCATATCAAAGGATATTATGAACACAAATGGGAAAATGCATAGAGTCTAGATCTAAAAAATGATTTGGGTTAAACTAAAATAAATACTTCAAGATCAAAGGCTGCCATTTGAGCTCAGTTTTGACCTCTAGTTTGAAGATTTAGAACCTATAGGACCATATTATCTAAAAAATATATTAGGTCTTTTGAAGATTTAATAAAAATCAAGAATGGTGTCGAGAAGCCTGATGGGATTTGCATTGAGGTCATGACTATATGAAAACTAATAAATGGGATTGGTTTTCATCTATAACAAACCTATGTTTAGGTTTAGAATAGGGGTAGGTTTGTGATTATGAAATAAGTGTCTCATCTTTCAACATAGTCATATCCTTGACAAAATAACTACCTACAACCGCTTAAAGAAGACATAGTCATGACCCTGTCAAGTCCATAGATATGAAGATTTTGTCCTTATAAAGAAAATAAATGGAAGATGGCGTAGAAGTATAAAAAAGAGATTTGGTGGTTGAATATTACAAGTGGATCATTTAATTCTTTTTAGAGCCTTAAGGATATTTCCTCCTTTGAAGGATTATGACTCATTATCTTCAAAATAGATTCTTGTCCATCCAATGAGAGGGTTCAGAGGCTATTGGGACAAAGGAAGGTTAATTTGTTGATGGAGGAATAGTCTTGATTTAATCAAAATGTGGTTGAAAATTCATTGAAGGGTGGTGGTAGCTCATTTATTATTTTTGATTGGATGCTTCTCCTCTCTCTCCCCCTTTTCTCCTATATCTTCCATTTTCTTTCCCATTGTACTCTCTCTTGTACTTTGGAGAATTATTACTATTTCTATTTTTTGACTATCACAAGGATTCTCTAATTTGTGAAGATCAAGATACTATCATTTTATAAGGTAATACACTATAAAAATTTGTAATAACTACCTCTTGATGTAATAATATGATTTTTTACCTATCTTTTGACTTTAACTAGTTTTTAGTAAGCTTGTGCATGTTGGCTTTGTGAAGGAGATTCTTCCATATCCATTGTCCTTTTTTATTACCTCTTTTAAGGTGTTTTCAAGCTATTTTTAGGTCTAAAATTGTGTTCTTTCTACCATTAATGGATGCTTGGTGTGAATCTTAGAATTCCTCTTTGCTTCTTTGATTGCTTAGTGAGCCTGATTCATGAAATACTTATGCAACTATCTAGTTTGTGAGATTGTGTGAGAAAAAATTATCTTATGATGATCTAGTGTTTGTTAAAACTTATGTGAGTGTCTAATTTAAATTTGGTGCATCACTTTTTATCTCTCTTAATTCCCTATTTCCATTTTCTAACCCTTTTCTAAGAAGAAACATTAGTTTAGGTGATCCATCAAGAGGAATTCGGCCTTCTCCAGAGGTTCAACCTCACCAAAAAATACCCATAGCTTGAGGTTGTTACCATCATGTAGATTAGTTGGGGAGATCTTGAATAACCCTCTCCAAAGGTGCAAACTAATTGTTACAACAATTTCTATTACAAATTTTGATAACTTGTCAAAGAAGTTCATTGAACACTTTTCCTATAACATTGAGCATGAGTTGACCATGGTTGACATATGTGATATTAAAAAAAGAGGAGGTGAGATCTTTACTATGTATCTTCAAATATGGTGATCACCAGCTAGTAGATTTTTACATGAACTTCTTGACATTGAGTTGGCAAATATATTCATGATGAATCTAAACCTAGATATAATACTTAATCTTAGATTAATTTGCATATAAAATTTTGGTGACATAATTAATAAAGGTGTTAAAATATATAAGTATATAATTGACAAAGGGTGATTAAAATCTATTCACAAAGTCAAAATCAGTCTCAAAGTTAAAACTAAAATTAGAACCAACATTTTATTCTAAATACAAAAAATATGGTAGATAAGTCCAAGCCTTTTAACCATAATAATAATATGTTGGGAAATGAATTTATAGAATCTAGACATGTTAAAACTATATATTCACTACCATTTCAAAAATCCTCTCAACCACAACCTTTTTATTTAAAAAGACAACCTCCTCTCAGTAATCAATTTACTAGACCACTGTTTGCTAATAAAGGAGATCCCATTGAGAATGTGTTTCTTAAGATACTTGTTGTGACTATGATCAAATACCCATATATAAAACCTTTTTATGAAATTCAACATAAAACAAAGTGGTATAGGGATAATGAATACTCTGAGTATCATCGAATCAAAGGACATGTAATTCATAAATGTGTAAAATTTTGAAATCTCATTCAAGACATGATGGAAAGAGGAGAAATTAAGTTAAATAATGCTTCATATTCTAATTATGGTCAATATATGGGAATATATAAAAACCCTTTCCCTCATCATAATAACAATCAACATGAGCAACAATAAAAACAACACAACAATCATAATCAAAATTAGTGTAACCAAACCAATCATGTAGATTACCATAATACCCATATGAATACAATGTAGTGAGATGTATCATGAAATGTCATGTAGCCATGATCATGATCAATCCTAATTCCCATAATTCTCAATAATGAAATCCCACTATTTTAAGATCATGTCTATATATCTTGGGATTTCCTCCTTCCCATAATCCTCATTCTCCAATTATTATTCCAATACCTATTTATTATTATTCAAATTACAATATTTATATTCCCAATTGAGGTTGTGTTGTTACAATTTAACGTGTTAAAATCACCCTTTAAGGGCCTAAGCCATATTTTGTTGATCCTAATCTGACTTCTTGTTTAAATCTTATTCTAGATCAATCCAAAGCTAGATATGCACATGTCAAGAAGTAATATGATCTTATGGATTATATGAATAAAATTCCAACAAAAATTTTCATTTTGGGTCTATTATATACTTCTCAACTTCATAAATATGTCTTATATGACATTTTATGTCAATCTCAGGTGCTAAGCAATATTGCATTAGATAAATTTCAAGTGATAGTTAGACACTTATCTTTGGGTCCATAGTTTATCTTTGATCAAAGTGATATCTCATATTTTAGATCTTCCCACACCAATTCCTTATTTATTGAAGTCACAAATACTCACCACAAAATCAAGTGAGTAATTATAGATAATGGATTAGGTTTCAACATTATTCCACTAAATTTGGTCTAATATCTGGGATATACTTCATGAGATATTAATAATGATACCATCACTATCAAAGGGTGTGATAATATTGAGGGACAATTAATAGGTACAATTTTCATGCATATCCATGTTGGGTTGGCCATCCATAGTATCTTGTGCTATGTCATTGATCTAGACTTCCCTTATAATTTCCTTCTTGGTCATCCATAGATTCATTAGATGTATGAATTTCCTTCTACACTCCATAAATGTATTAAGTTTCCTCATTTTGGAATGAAATTTATTATTCCTAGAGATTTGTAACCAAATCAATATTGCAGACATTTATAAACAAAAGGTTTTCAATATACCTATTGTCCTAGTGCTACCAATACCCTTAAAAATACAAGCAAGTAATATCTGATCCACTTCCATCTATTTATTTAGATACCAATACCCTTTCTTCTTATTTTGAAACACCTTACCCTCATTAAATTTCTCCCATTTTAAAATTCATGATAAAGGTATTAGCATGTATAGTATGGAATATGCCTTTAATGTTGATAAATTACCTAAATCACCTAAATCCCATGGCTAGCCCAATTTGGAGTGGTGCAATAAGAATACAACATATTCTCTTATGAAACCCATTATATTCATTTCATGAAAATATTTTAGTCAAGAATATTTGAAACAAGAAGATGAGTCATGGTTTTACAATGAGGATCTAGTTCCTTGTTTTCAAAGTAAAAATTACCCTATTCATAATAAAAAATAGGCCCATAATTTTTATAAAATCAAGGTCTTGGAAGAAAATGAGTAAGGCTGAATAGATCTTATTCTTCCTAAGAAATATTTGAAGAAATAAGGTTTAGGATACAAATCAGCTAGGGTAGTCCCCAAACATCCTGAAAGTGGTGTGACTTGCATGATAAATGACTATATTCTTGATAGTGACATAGAGTAATATTAAGTATATATGATAAACTTTCCAACACTAATATGTTTGATTATTTCTATATTATCACTATTTCCACTATTCCAACCACTCCCCTTACTCTTCGATATCCTAACCTTATTTATTGGGACTAATAATACAATGGTATCATTCTTGATGAGTTTTCCAACTAAGAAACGATTTCAATGTTCATGGGCTTAAGAGATGGTTTATTGATAGGTAACCACAAATAGGGATTTGTATTCACTTTGAATCCTAAAACCTACTTTAGGGAGAAAGTGAACTTATTTAGTTAAAATAAAAATGAAATATCAAGATCCTCAAGTGAAAACCTTTCTAAGGCACTTTTGGATTAGGGAAAAATTAAAGTTAAATATGATTCCCTTGGTGAAATCTTGTCCAGATGAAATTAGATGAGGAAGTTCACTCTCCTTCATAGGAAGCCTAGATGTCCACAAGTATACGTTTGTCCTATAGTGTTAAAATCAAACTTGAAGATCATGAAAAACTTTAGCATATGGTTCTAGAGAATCCACATTTGGTATCTCATTAGACATTTCCTAAGGGGAATGATTCTAATTCTTCTTACATGGGCCAATATGAGATCCCACATTCAAATATCAATGATCAATTACCTTATTTTCTTATGATTTTGGATGATGGTTCCACCCTTCTTATAGAAGACATAACTAAAGTCATATTGGTACATTTTATGATCTTAAGATAATAAAACTAGGTGCATCCCTTAGTTCATAGGAACATGAATTGATTACTTCCCTTATGATAGAGTTCATTGATATGTTTGCTTGGGTCTATTTAGATATGCCTATTATAGATCTGTCATTAGTTTTTTATCTTTTTTTTATACATCCAGATGCCAAACTTATTAATCATAAGCTAAGAAATATGCATCCATTAATTTACCTCTTAGTCAAAGTTGATATAGAAAATTTAATGGCAATAAGTTTATCAAACCAATTCCCTATGCAAATTGGATTTATAACATTATTCTAGTCAATAAAAAACCATTCAACATCTGAATCTACATAGATTTTAGACATATAAACAAATATTGTCCTAAAGAAGATTATCTATTCATAAATATAGATATGATTGTGGATTTTATAGTTGGATACATGATGCTATCTCTTATACATGTATTTTTAGGCTATAATCAGATTAAGATCACTTTAGAAGATTAATTCAAATGGGAGAACATTTTGATATCAAGTCATGCCATTTGGCTTGAAAAATGCATGAGCCACTTATAAACAAGGAATGAATGTTATTTTTAATGGTCTCATGCATGATATTGTTGAAGACTATGTTGATGATATCCTATATAAATCCAAAACTTTTGTAGAGAATCCAACAGTGTTTTAGAGAATATTTGAATGGATTTGTAAGTATAAAGTGCATTTAAACCCTAAGAAATGTGTTTTTAGGGTTACATATATAAAATTATTAGGCTTCATTATCTCTTGTATGGGAATTGAAGTTGATCCATTCAAAGTTCAAGCTATTACTAAAATGTTACCTCATTACAATCTAATGTAACTTCATAATCTATAGGGTAAAATCCAAGTTATTCGACACTTCATCTCTCAACTTTTTTACAATTGTCATCAATTTACACATATTTTAAATAAAATCATCACTTTTCAATGGAATGTTAAAAACCAAGTGGATTTTGAACAACTTAATCAATATCTAGTAAATCCTCCAGTACTTGTTCCACCAAGGTTTGGGAATCCTTTGTTACTTTACATTTGTGCTACTATAAGTGCCTTGGGGGCACTCCTAGCTCAGTATGATGATCAAAGAAAAGAAAGTGTTGTTTATTATCTGATCCATACATTAATTTATTATGAGAAAAATTATACTTCAATAAAAAAAATCATGTCTTGCATTAATGTTTGCTTCTCTATATGCTTAGACATTACATGTTGAACATTAAAACACAGTTGATTTCCAATGTGGATCCCTTGAAATATATATTAGGAAAGGTAGATTTAACTAGTCTAATGGCCAAATGGGACATGTTGCTTAGTGATTTTGATATTGAGTACACACATTATAAATTAATCAAAGGGTAATAATTAGCTGATCAACTGGTTAAAGTACAACTCCAAGATTATGTTCTTAATACAATGCACTCTATATATGAATCTATTATGACTCTAGGTGAAGACACAAAATGAAATCTCTATTTTGATGGTTATTTCAATCACATGGTTTAAGAGTAGGAATATTTTTCATCATGCCACAGAGCATTATTATTCCTAAATCTTTGACATTAGATTTTCATGAACAAATAATATACTAAATATGAGGTTTTGCTTGCTAGACATTGCCTTTCAGTGTAATTGAATATTCAACATTTGAAAGTATATGGTGATTCACAAATCATTATGAGTCAATTCACTGATGAATATCAAACAAATGAGGAAAATATGATGCATTAAAAATTTATGGTGGATGCTCTCAAACTCAAATTTGAAGCCATTCAGTTCGAACAAATTCCTAGAGCCAACAATAATTTAGCTTATGCTATAGATACCATTTGTTTAATGATTGAATTTATTCTCTATCAAAGAATATCAATTTCTAATTGAACATATTCTTGTTTTAGTGTATAATTTATCACATTCTAGGATGATATGTATCATTATTGGTCCCAATTCCCATTATTACAATGACATCTTTTCCTATCTTCATGATCACATCCTTCCAGCTAATCTATACCATAAATAAATATATATTTTTTTCAAAATAACTTCCTTCTACATAATAATTCTCAAATTGATTTATCATAGGGGCTATTATGGATCTCTACTTCACTATTTAAATATAGGAAAATCCAAATTAGCGCTAAGGAAGTCCATGAAGGGATTTATGGGGCACACACTAGCGATATGGTCCTAGCTAAGAAGCTCTGTTTTACTAGTTATTATTATCCTACCATTAAATTAGATACATATTATTATGTAAATAAATTTCTATCATGTCAAAAACATGGAGATATAATACACACTCAAACATAGGCACTACAACTAGTCATAACTCCTTGGCTATTTTCAACATGGGGCCTTGATCTCATAGGCAAGATTAGCCTTAATTATTTAAATGGTCATAAAAATATACTTACTTCTAAATATTTTATTAAATTAGGTAGAAATTATCTCTCCTAATTACATAATTGATAAGTATTTCAAAGTTCATCCTAAATCACATCGCTTATCATTTGGCATTCCTTTCACCATCTCAAATAATGGTATGTCTTTAAAAATAAGAAAATCACCACCCTTTGATTTGGGTTCCACATCAATCACAAATTTTCCACTCCTTATTATCCTCAAGGTAATATCCATGTAGAAACATCCAAGAAAACACTTATCAAAATCCTCAAAAAAATTGTCAATACCTTCAGCCATGATTGGCATTTGGAAATATTCCTAGCCTTATGGGTATATCTCAATAATGTTTGCACTCCTACTAATACAACTCCTTATTCCTCAGTTTATGGCTCTAAAGACATTTTGTATATTAAGATTGAGATACCCTCATTATATATTTCATTACAAGATTTCCTTGATGGAGAAGACTATCAAGTGACCAAATTAGTAGAGTTGGACATTCTAGATGAGAAAAGGCTATCCACCCTAAATCACCTCAAGTCCTATCAAAATCAACTACACTGGGGCTATAACAAGTGAACTATATCTTAATATTTTGAGCTTGGTGACCTTGTACTAAAATAAAATCAAAATAATAAAAATGATGAATAGGAAAATGAAGGTAAATTTGAACCAAATTGGTTAGGCCCCTTTGTTGTTACATTTACCTATGGGTCTGGTGCATATAGATTATCTACTATAGAAGGTGATGAATTAGATGAGCCAATGAATATATGCATCTTATTAATTTTCATACTTAATTTGATGTACTCTTGTTTATAAATGTTATTTCTTGGGGTTATCTTTATTCCATTCTATCTTCCCTCTCCTTTTAGCCCTTGCTTGGGGGTTGATAAAACTATTTTGGGAATTATGGAATGTAAAACCGTAAGTAGATAAAGAGATAAGTATATAAATTAGGGAATAAATATATCAATATCAATAACCACTAGTTTTTATAGTAATTAATTTCTTTTCTTAGCCTATAAATAGTAATAAATTACAAAGGAGATAGTTTGAAAATGAGTGAGATGGATAAGTGGTAGGCTAGAAACTAGTACAAGAATAGTGCAAGGTATCATCAATAAGAAATAGGTATCAGAGTCTCCTTTAAATAGTAGTGTAGTCCCATTTCCAATAAAACACTATGCTATTCTCCTCTTATACTGTGTTAATGACCCTTAGTATATGAAAAAATGAGTTTTTGGGAGGATGTTTTCCTTATTATTAGAATCTTATGTCTATGTGATCGAGTCCTAAATCATTGTATGTTCCTTGTTTTTACTGATTTCAATGTGAAACCCTAGACCTCCATGGTTCTTAGGGTTTTGAAGAACACAAGTGTAAGTGGCATTATTAGGGTAGGATAGACATGATCTCAACACCCCATGTGTTGAGCATTGCATACATACCAATATCTCAAAAGGGGATCAATCTTGATGTAGTTCTCCCAATCTATGTACTAGTTCAAGTGAAGTGAATGTTAGTATGAATGTTAGTTTGAATGCTTTGAGTATGTCATTAGATTATAAACTTAAGTAATTTAATATTTGGGTTGTTGTAGAGGGGTGTATGAAAAAATAAGATAGAATAGGGATCAATGTCCTTGATTTGTACAATTGTTTTTGAGTTGTTCTGGAGAGTTGCATCTATTTTTCCATCTAGGGGATAAATGAATGAGATCAATTTTAATATAGCATTATGGTTCTTGTTGAGACATGAAATTATTTTATTCTTACCCTAAAATTCTTTAGGAATCTATAAAATATTTATTAGGGGTAAAGAAGGCTAAGGGTCAATATCATTGACCCTTTGGCAATATTGTAGTGCACTATAGACCCAAGGGTCATGTTATAGTCCAAGTGGATAAAACATGTGAAAATAGGTCATGGATGCCTAGGAGATGTCCTATTTTGGCTTTTTCATATATCTAGTCAAGGGTTGAGTACACACATAAGTTAGAAAAAGATAAAAAGAGGCCCTAAAATAGTTCTAGGGATAAGCTAAGGATGTGATAGTGTCAAGTGACACTCATTACATTAAAATTATGTTTTAGATGACTACATTTACTCACTTTATTCTAGAAATGTATCAAAATGAAATGACTAGGATAAATGAAAGAGAAACCTATTATACTTACCTAAGATATGAATCCCATAAATGTGGATCTAAGTCTGTGAACTATGGATCTAAGTCTGTGAATTGTGTTTCATTATGTTTTATGAATCAAACATGTATGAATCAATCCTTACTTAATAAACATCAAAAGCAAAGATAAAATTGAGTAAAGAGAGAGAGAGAGAGAGAGAGAGAGAGAGAGGAGAGAGAGAGAGAGAGAGAGAGAGAGAGAGAGAGAGAGAGAGAGAGAGAGAGAGAGAGAGAGAGAGAGAGAGAGAGAGAGAGAGAGAGAGAGAGAGAGAGAGAGAGAGAGAGAGAGAGAGAGAGCTCACTAAGTATGTGAACCAATGCTAAAACTTAGGGACATCTTGTGTGTGTAAATATGGTGAATATATTAGACTAGGTTGATGGCTTACCCAATACCCATGTATGGGTGGCTCAAGAACTCAAGCTGGCCTTGACTCTATCATTTCTCACCCTTGCTTGGTGGATCATAATCTATGAATAAATTAAATTGAACTAATTATTTATCCATCCCTATTATGTAGGTGGCTCAAGAACTTAACTAGGTTATGTCTCCATCATTTCCTACCTGTGTGTAGTAGATGTATCTAAAACTAAAATTGTGTGATGTAATTGAAATTTTGTAAGATGGATCTAGGCTATATATAAACTCTAAAATGTAAAACTATCTCTGGACTACTCAAGAAATTTAACTACTAAAAATGAAATGAGGCATCAATATAGTGTAAACCTAGTGCAAAATTGGTGCATATGGTGTCTAGATTATACAACATGGAGAATGACATAAAGTTGTCATGCAATCCGAGAAAACTAGTGCCAAACTAGACATATGGGAATAATGTGCCATGTACATGTCCCCAACTTTGATAGCTATGTATATGGATTTTGGACTGAGTCATAATAATTTACATCTATGCATATTTTAAAATAAAATGGGAGTGATCATGTGATGCATGATGCACCCAATATAATCATACTTATGTAATCTATGTAAAAACTAAGTATTTACTAAACCTATCTAATAATCTATGACTGAGACTATGTAAATATAAATTGTAACTTTGTAACAATTTCAAAATTTTCTATGTTTGAGGCTACTGGACTATAGCGTGGTCCCCTTGCCAATATAGAATTACACTATAGACCATTATATTATGATATATGACCAAATGTGTTATGTTCAAGGGAAATTAAGACTGATCTACCTATAACTATATTTCTCTATATTTTCATGAATCTTAGCTCTGTAATTTATGTTTATGTGCTAAAAAATTATGTTTTGAGTGCCCTAGAATGGATTGATCTCTATGACAAACCCCTATGAATGCCCCATTATTTTGAGGGGAGTTTTTAATTTTTTTTAATAACTATCCTCAAAAGAAAATCTATGCATCATGTGTGTAATATTTAAAACATGTGATATTTTCATGATAAACCTATATAATGTGTATACATGACTTTGAAATGTAAAAATAGTCTAAGCATAAGTTGGTAATGTATAATGTATGTTAAATATATCATACACAAGGTTTTCAAGATAGATGTAATAATGTAAAGCATGTATATGAATAATAAATCTAGATATAATATGAGGTAAAACTACCTATGGGGATGGGGCATCATTTCTATCAAGGTACCCAAGGAGGAAGGGGAGATGCATGAGGTCCTTCATGGAATCACAAACTAGATGTGAAATCAATAAGCAAGAGACAAGTGTCATGGCCATGATGCATACATGAAAGCATACATATAAACACATGAGGCACATAAAGTGAGCTAAGGGGAGAAAATATAAGGGACATGGGTACATGTCACTAAATATGAGAAGGAGCACACATACAAGGACATGTTCAAATGTCTACAAACACAAAGATCAAACAAGGTTGGCTTAGATCTACATGAAAGGACATGTTAAAATGTATGCATATATAATCAAGAAGCACACATGAGGATATGGGCACATGTACAAATCATACACATAATGAAAATAATTGGCTTAGAGACATAGAATAATGGCACATTCAAATCCCCTTGATGATATGTATGTATAACATGTGGTATACATCCATAATTAGAATGTTGGGAAATAAACCGGAAGCACACAATTGATTACCAAACCAAGCAACTTAATATGCGGAAATTAACCAGATTCACCAAGTAACTAGAATTCAAAATAACACAAGATATGAGAGACAATACACAACTTGTATTAACACTTTATACAGAAAAGAATACAATAAAGAAGATGCCACTTCTTCTCCACCACCTTACAGAGGTTTCCCACACCTCAAGTGAATAGTAAATCTTCTCCCCAAAGCTCTCCCTCTCAGGTCCCAACACCCCAACTCAAATACAGAGTTGGTGTTCACCCTCCCGTGCTCCACACACAACACAAGTGTTCCACACACTCCACAAGTACTCAAGGTACTTCAAGTAGATCTCCCATGAACCTGCAACAACCTACAATTCAACAGACCATACTTATGGAAGGAACTTCCTTGCCTTCCTCTTTGCTCTATCCGAGTACACACCTGTACTCCAAGTAGATCCTGCCTGATACTACTCCTTATTGTGTTGCTGTCTATATGATCCTACACACCTGCAAATCAACCCAGTTCTGCACACCTGTGAACCTTGACCTTGCACACACATACACCTGCAGATCAACGATCTTACTTACCATGTAGATCTCCTATAGAGGCCATGAAACTGTGACCAAGATCCTACACACCTGAAGAATCCTGCTGACTCTCCAAAAACCAGCACCCACCTGGTACTGTGGAACTAGGAGGAACACCCTTGCTCACCTCACACACAGAAGGAACAAACTTTGCTCAACTCAAACTAGAACACCTTTCCAATACAAACCATGAGTCTATTATATAGATCTCATCCAAACAATGATTAGACATCTAATTACAATAATTAGATCCGCAGCTCTCAGTCTAAAAATAGATCTAATCATGCAAACACTTGTTCATTAGCTAACTGCGCGTAATAAACTTGCAGTCGAACCACACAGGCGACCGACGTCAGTCCCTGTCTGCCTGGGGGTCGCCGACACCGGCTGATCCATGACCGACGTCGGTTGCTTCCTGTCTCCTACCTGCCAACGTCGGTTGGCCAGACCAACGCCAAAGACTTCTGACACTCAGCAACTCATCCTGCAACCTCCTCCATGTCTGCATTAGTGAAGCTTTTAGCTCCACAACCTAACAATCTCCCACTTGGAGATAAACAGCTGCACTGTACCTATACCTGTACCCCGTCTAATCTATTTCTTGGTTTGTATCCCTCTTCAAGCTTAATCCTGAAGACAACCCACCACACATCCCGTGGTGTACATCCTGTCATCCGAGTACCCTGCCACATCCGAACCTACAAACACATGTAGTGAAATCCTGACCCTGCATAGCATGAATCCTTGTTTCTGGTCCCTCTCAAATACCTGAGAACCCACTTCCCTGAATTGGCTCCTAACTCTCTGACAGCTCCCACTGCATGGGAATACTCAGGGCTATACTAGACCTCATGTGATTTCAGACACTGTACCTGTCCAGCCCTTAGTGTGCTTCGGCTCTGCATCCTGAACCTCACCAACACCTGATTCACATCAGCTCCCACTCGAGACAAAATCAACCTGTGATCTCCATGTCTCCCATGTCAAAGAATTTCGCTGCTCCAAACTCCTCATGACATGCCACTGAACTAATCTTACCCTTAGCTCAGTGAAACCCTGTATGTACAATCCTGCTAGCAAAACATACCATCCACATATAGCAATAGAATGATGTCATGACTCATCATCCACCTGGTAAGGCAAACCACAGTAGTTACCTGACATTGACTGAAGCCATGCTTCATCCTCCACCTGTCAAAACCTGTACCACTATCCTGCAGCTCCTCAAGACCATATACCTGGTCTTCCATCTCATGTATCCGTTCTCTCTATTCTTCTACTAAGGAATCCATTCATCTCTGTGCTTTCTTCCACTGGCAACCCTACAAAAAACACTTGTTTAGTTCTCCTCCAAGGAATCACATCCTCATCCATGCCAAGCTCACACCGGTTTCCTAGATCCTTCCTGCTCTATAATCAGTAACAAGTATAAAGAAGAGGAACAACGAATTTGAGGGCCTACTTACGCCTTCAATCCTCTGTATGGGTGTTTGAGACTCCTTGACAGCTCGCTATCCACCCAAAATCCATTACAGTGACCGACCTCAGTCACTCCATAGTCTGCATCCGACCGACGTCGGTTCCCATGCGTCTGTCCCTGACTACCGACCCTGCGGTGTCCCTGCTGCCGATGTCGGTCCTCCTGACTGACATCAGTCTTACCTACTGCCGACGTCGGTCCTCCTGACCGATGTCGGTCTTACCCTGCCTGACATCGCCGACTTCGGTCTGCACATGACTAACATTGGCACCTGTCTGTTCGACGCCAATTCCTCCTGACCGATGCTGGTACCTGTGTTCGCCTGTGAGTGATGACTTTTTACCTGTGAGCTCCTTTGAATCAATCCCCATGTCCAAACTGCCCTGCTTAGAAGTATCTAACACCATCCACTGGGTTCTATCCACCATCTCCTCCAAGAACACCAAGGCTTTCCAGTTCTTAAGCCTGTCAAATATATCTGTCTTTCGCTTAAGAACATGCATCTCCTTCCTGCTCATGTGACCAAGCCTACGAAGCCACGTCTCTGCAACAAAAGAAGAATCAGTAATATAAACAAGTAGATAAAGAGTACCTATTTTCTTACCACCAGCTAATTCAAGTGCATCCGTTATGAGAGTTCTTGTGCATCTCTCATCACCCAATCTTTTTGAAGAAATTAGCCATATCTCCAAACCTGGGACCTGCATGACCTTCATCAACACCTGTGTGTTGGCCGCCTGTAATTTCAACTTCACTTCCCCTTTGCCAATTCTTTGGCAAGGCTCACCAGCTCCTCTACCTGGGGCTGCATGGAAAGAGGCAACCGAATCTTTTATCCAAGATTCAACTTTATCCAAGAAACCTCCAAAAGCATCTTGTGCAATAACACCTGCAACATCTGCATCTTCAGTTCCTTCATGTTGATCTGCTACCAACCAACAATAATCTTTTACCTGCTCTTTCTTTCCATAGGACCGTGAGTGACCATCTATGCTTTTCAACTCTTCCATTCTTAGCTTACTTTGATCTGCTGTTGCTCTACTCCCACTCGCTTAGAAACCCCTGAGAGTGACCTGTAACCAAACACAAAACCTGCTTCCTGCAACCTTAGCTTTGATACCACATGTTGGGAAATAAACCGGAAGCACACAATTGATTACCAAACCAAGCAACTTAATATGCGGAAATTAACCAGATTCACCAAGTAACTAGAATTCAGAATAACACAAGATATGAGAGACAATACACAACTTGTATTAACACTTTATACAGAAAAGAATACAATAAAGAAGATGCCACTTCTTCTCCACCACCTTACAGAGGTTTCCCACACCTCAAGTGAACAGTAAATCTTCTCCCCAAAGCTCTCCCTCTCAGGTCCCAACACCCAACTCAAATATAGAGTTGGTGTTCACCTCCCATGCTCCACGCACAACACAAGTACTCAAGGTACTTCAAGTAGATCTCCCATGAACCTGCAACAACCTGCAATTCAACAGACCATACTTATGGAAGGAACTTCCTTGCCTTCCTCTTTGCTCTATCTGAGTACACACCGTACTCCAAGCAGATCCTGCCTGATACTGCTCCCTATTGTGTTGCTGTCTATATGATCCTGCACACCTACAAATCAACCCAGTTCTGCACACCTGTGAACCTTGACCTTGCACACACATACACCTGTAGATCAACGATCTTACTTACCATGTAGATCTCCTATAGAGGCCATGCAACTATGACCAAGATCCTACACACCTGAAGAATCCTGCTGACTCTCCAAAAACCAGCACCCACCTGGTACTGTGGAACTAGAAGGAACACCCTTGCTCACCTCACACACAGAAGGAACAAACTTTGCTCAACTCAAACTAGAACACCTTTCCAATACAACCATGAGTCTATTATATAGATCTCATCCAAACAATGATTAGACATCTAATTACAATAATTAGATCCATAGCTCTTAGTCTAAAAATAGATCTAATAATGCAAACACTTGGTTCATTAGCTAACTGCGCGTAATAAGCTCGCAGTCGAACCACACAGGCGACCGACGTCAGTCCCTGTCTACCTAGGGGTCATCGACGCCGGCCGATCCATGACCGACGTCGGTTGCTTCCTGTCTCCTGCCTGCCGACGTCGGTTGGCCAGACCAATGCCAAAGACTTCTGACACTCAGCAACTCATCCTGCAACCTCCTCCATGTCTGCATCAGTGAAGCTTTTAGCTCCACAACCTAACATAGAAAATATGTATATATGTTGAGTTTATAGCATTATTATTCAAAAAAAAATTGGTGTAGTATATAATGATCAATATCAAGATATAGTTAATGAAAAATATGTGATATCGAGTATAAAGATATATAACCTCAAAAATTAGCAGTTGTGTATGATGCCCCTAAAGGGGTTGATATGTTAATGCTAAATCTATGTATATGTGCATGTACCCCCAATGGGTAGATATTATCAAATATGGATATTTTTAGAGGAATAGAGTCCTATATTAATCTAGAAACACTTGAAAGGACCAATTGAAGCATGTGTGTATGATAAAAATGACTATACTAGCATCTATGGCATAAGTAATATCTAGCAAATATAAGGAATGTAAACATGGGAATGTATACAATCTAAAATTTTATTTTATGAGAAAATCTTTCAATTTTTTTTTGTATTTTTGAACATATTATATTGGGCGGGGGTCCTAGTTTGGTTGGTTAAGTACTTCGTTGTGGCTCTGCTGGTCACGGGTTCTAGTCCCCCCCCCCCGCCTCGTGGTACCGGAGGGCATGTTGCGCCAGCACCACTAGTCACATTAAAAAGTTTACCAAGCATACTACAGGTTATAGGGGCCCGTGCTAGACTGATTCCTGTAGCCCAAAAAAAAAACATATTATATTATTTTTGTGTTTTCTGAGTATAAGCTATGTACAAGAAACATGATAATGAAATTATATACAAAGATAAAGATAAGATAAATTGTGTACAAGTAAATTGGAAGTAAAAAAAATTATGTATAAATGAAATATAGTGACTCTAAATATCTAAGAGCACATCCATAGGATGTGGATAGTCAAATGGCTGATTTGGTGGGAGGTCATCTAATGTTTGATACTAAATCTACCTAAATTCAAATAAATCATCATCATTATGATCATCATACAATTCTATCTACATTAATATAGCCTTATCCTTGACATTAGTCCATGTTTTATGCATTCGTATAACATGTTGCTTTATTATGTAAGAAGACTCATGTGTGGTACTAAGGTAGACCAAATTAGACTATTATGTGTTTGCATGAAATCTATTATTTTCATCTGGGCCATCATGTAAAATGCAAACTATGTGTCCCTCATAATTAAAATTCAAACATCTATCTATTCGATCGATTGTGGCATTCATTGACTATAACCATGAACTTCCAAGTGTACCTTGTATTTGATTGCATGTGCTCATGAAAAAAATTAATGTGTTGACCACCTTAGGGCCATATATAAATGGTAGTGTGATAATGTATATCATGTTGTAGATCCATCTCTCAATTCCCTATGTGTTATAAGAATGACAAGGTATAAGTTTTAGGATCATAATTTGTATCTATAACAACATAAGTGATGTATTGGTCCTTGATGAAAGCATTTATAGTTAATGAATCATTTTTTTAATTTCAATGTAAATAAATAATCTATCATGGTGCTTTTACTGGTGGAAGTAGAGGCTATGTAATCTAGATAGTACCATGAGCTTTGATTTTATTCAATTTATGTTGTAATGTTGAGCATGTATTTTGATCATGTCTGGTAATCCTATGAAAGAGATAAAAGGGTTTGTCATCCTAATGTGACAATATACTAATATATATATGATAGACTATTTGAATTGATATCAATCCTCTATCAAATAATTCTATAAAATTATATGTGGTACTTTTTGTGTACTAATTACTTGAATCTAGATAACTGGATCAATATCCATAGATGTAATAATATATAATAAGTGTATAGATTAATTTTCCTGAGTTTTTGGGCCCATATCTAGGGTATTTTGAACTAGTGGTGATGCCTATGTAGGGAAAGGTATAAGTGCCTTAAATCATATTTTATTCTCTAGGGCCTATTAGTTTGAAAATCAAGCCACATAAATAGTCATCAATCTTCATGTGTGTTGTATTATCCTTTGTGGTGGTCTAAGAATATGTATCCAATTTTATGATGTATATTTCCTTTGATTTAACAATTAATTATAATTATGTTGTGAATATCTCATCATTCATCATGGGTGGGGGGGATTGTGATGTAGGAGGGTCTTTTTCCATCATGGGTGAAGGTAACTCTATTATAGGAGGATCTGGAATGAGTGAAAGAATAGTCTTATTAGATTCCCATGCCTCAAATATATGCATATATTCTATAAGAATCATGTGAGTAGGGACTCTATGAGAGTATGATATGTCCCATCTAAATAAGTAATTAGGGTAGTAGGCTCAATGACTCTACAATATTTTAATGGTTGATTATCAATAGGACAAGTATAGGTATCCATCATGTAAAAACTTGATGCATCTATGAAAGGTGAAGGGTATTACCTCCATGGCATGTATCCAAGCTCTCCCAAGTAATAAATTGTAGTGCAAATGATTAAGCATCACCTGAAACTATGTGGATAGGGGTTTTATCTTGACCACAATATCCAAAGTAATAGAACCTATTACCTATTAGGGAAAGTCATCAAAACCTTGAATGTTCTTATATGTCTTTTGAATGGATGTTATATCAACCTCATATTCTATAATAATGTGAGGTTACATATGTTAATACTTGAATCACTGTCAATTAGAACTCATTTAATAGCAGTGGTTTTAATTTGTGCTTGAATTAAAAGTGGTAGATTCTAATCAATAATTATTTGTAAGGGTAAACCTCATTGCCAAAAGATATAATATTTTTGGTGTAATTTATAGTGTTCATAATAGATTAAAAAATACCTATATTTTTATCACGTGGTAAATATGTGTGATTGAGTGTTTGAAAAAGAATGTCTTTAAAAATGGTTTCCTATTAAAGTAATTCCAATATAGAGATATTAACTGATGTATTTCTCAACTAATCAATAATATCATATGCTTTGTGTTGATCACTATATCATATTGTATTATGTTGGGTATGAGGAGGGATTTTGGGATTATGTTGTTCTTATATAGGCTGAGGAGGCATCTAATTTCATCTAGTAACAATTTGAATCATATGATCTACTATTTTTAAATCATTGTCATCAAGGGAACAAAAAAGTGATTTGAGCCCTTTGTCATTAAGTAGTAATCAGAGGTAAGTCAATATTGGCCATTCAATAATGTTCTCCATAGAATGGGGGCCCAATATGAGGTGAACCAATGTATCAAATAATTTGAGTTCAAACATGATCTATGAGAGGATTGACATACATGTGCATATTTATATAAATGGTGGGTAATAGGCATGCAAGACAAACTATAAGAGTTTGTACCAAAAATTAGAAAATGGATTTCATCATTATGATCATGATCAAAATTTAAAACTAAGAAAATTTTAAAAATAAGATGGGAAACCCTAATGGTACACTAAGGTTTTGAGTAATATGTTTGAATTACGATAGGTTCACCAAATGATTAACTATTTTGGGAATTATGGAATGTAAAACCCTAAGTAGATAAAGAGCTGAGTATATAAATAAATGAATAAATATAGTGATATCAATAGCCACTAATTTTTAAAATAATCGATGTGTTTTCTTAGCCTATAAATAGTAATAAATTAAAAAGGAGATAGTCAGAAAAATAACTGAGATAGATAAGTGGCAAGATATCAATTGGTACAGGAATAGTTTAAGGTGTCATCAATAGGAAATAATTGTCAAAGTATCCTTCAGATAGTAACATGATCCCATTGATAATAGTTCATTATGATAGTATCCTCTTGTACCATGTTAATGACCCTGATTAGATGGAATAGTGAGTTTTTGGGAGGTTATTTACCTTATTCTGAGAATCCTATATCTATATGATTGAGTCCTAAATCAATTTATATTACCTATTTTGATTGATTTAAATGCAAAACCCTAGGACTCCATGTTTTTTAGGTTTTTGAAGAGCACAATTAGAAGTGGAATTAGTTAGGTAGGTTGGATGTGACCTCAACACCCCATGTGTTGAGCATTGCCTACATACCAATACCTCGAAAGGGGATCAATCCCAATGTAGTTCTCCTAATCTAAGTGTTAGTTTAAGTGAAAGTGAATGATAGTATAAATAGAGTTTTGAATACATTGAGTATCTATTAAGATTATAAACTTGAGTAATCTGAGATTTGGGTTGGTGTATATGGGTATATATAAAAGTAGGGTAGAATTTAATGACCTTGATTTACATAATTTTTTTTTAGTTTGTTCATGAAAGTTGCATCTATATTTACATATAGGGTATAAATGAATGAGATCGGTCTTTATATAGTGTTCTAGTGATTGTCAATACATGAAATGAGTCTAGGCTGACCCTAAAATGCTTTGGAGAGTAGAAAGATATTCATTAGGGGTAAATAAGGTTGAGGGTCAATAGTGATACCCATTTTCCAATAGTGTAGTGTGTTATAGATTCAAGGTCTACATTATTTTACAAGTGGATATAACATATGAAAAAGGGTAATGGATGCCTAGGAGATGGCCTAGTGTGGCTTTATGGTATATCTATTCAAGGGCTGAGTGCATGCATAAGATTTAAAAGGATGAAAAGAGGCCTTGAGATAGGTCTAGGGATAAAATAAGGATATGGTGGTCTCAAGGGAAACTCATTGCATTAAAATGAAATTTTAGATGATAATAGGGGCATCCTTTCACTATTCCTCACTTAATTTTCCTATTACCACCCTGATCTGATTATGATTATATAGGTACCACACACAATGTTCAATAAGAGTAGAATAATAGTGAATAATGGTTTTGAGTCAAAATATTTTTAAAGAAAAAATGTTACAATATGGAATATCATGATGTTCTATATTATATGACTTTTATTATTCCCTTGAATTCTTAACAATTCTTGAACACATTCCTTCACTCACTCCTATTGTATCCCAATTCATTATTTTAAAATAAGAAGTTCTATCCTATTCCAATTTGTTGTTGGGTGGTACTCCCTAAAATTTCTTATGTATGGATAACCCCTTACCATTCCCTGTTCACTATTGATTTCATGAACCCATGATCCTCTTTTCCTTTTATAAGTGTTTTTGGAGTTGTATGTTCCCATTTCCTATACATTATTTAGTCAAAATAACCTCTTATTTATATCATATTCATAAAATTCAAAAACATTTGAAATATTCCAAAAATCCAAAAAAGTATTAAAAATATTCCAAAAATTTCTAAACAATTCATATATTCTAAAAATCCCAAAATAGTTCAAATATTCCACAAATCCATAAAAATCCAATTATTACCTCATGTTGAAAAACCTAAAAAGTTGCATGACTCAGTATCCCAAATTTACCCTATCTATACCTATGTCTAATGTCACACAATTGATTATTTTTCATCCTATTACTCAACTTAGATTTATAATTGCTTATAATTAGGTGACACATACTACAAAACCTCATTGGTGATTTTCATTTCCTTGTGAGTATACCTCTCAATAAGTGAGACCAACTTTTCACACTCATTATTTTGGGAGTTAAATCATGAACTCACTTTTTTATGATTTAAATCAATCTTTTGTCATTTTGTGAGCTTGAATATTCTATCTCAATTGTTCATGTTCATGTCATTGATCATACTTATCATTTTATATGCTTAATTTCTAGTCAAACTACAATGACTTGAGGTCCAATTAGACAATGTAGGAAGTTATCAATTTTTTGAGATTAGATCAGTCATCCCTTATCCAATGCTTATAACATATCCCTTATCATTATATGTTCTTGTCATTTTATAAGTCCCTATTCCTATTCTTACTTTATAATCTATCTTATTAACTTGTCATCAATTTACTTCAAACCCAAATCTTTGGGAGAACTACATTTGGCTTGAAGTCCATAGGACTATTTAGGTATCATCCACTTGCATGGGGAATTTGGGATTAGATCAGCCACTCCTTCTTGATTATTCTATTCCCTCTTCTTAATGATGATTATTCTTTTATACCCTTGGTCTCAAAGAGTGACACATTTTTGTTACATGCACTCCTTTATAAATTGAATGTTTATTTACTTTGGCTTGTGTGTTTGTGTTTTGATTATTTATTTATTTATTAGTATGTTATTTGTTACTTAGGTTCATTAATTTAGTACATTAAGTTTTAGACATAAGCCTTGAATATTCATATCATGATTTTGAGTTGTGAATAATTGTATTTCAATTAGAATTGATTTAAGTACATTATGTTGTACATTTAAAGATTGATTTTCCATATCTTATTTTAAGTTTTACACATTTACATTTTGAATTCAAATTTTTACATAGTTTGACAAACAAATGTTATCATGATTCTTCCTAGATTACAATGCATACTTTCATGTGAAAAATAAAAAATAAAAATTTAAAATGGTTTCCATGTCAATTTCATATATCAAATGCATATCTATCTATTTATCTGATCCAATCATCTACGCTAACAAACATATGGTCATAACATCAATAGTAACAAAAAGAGCATCCATAAATCAAAATAACATATGACATAAGCAAGTAAAATAAAAATTCACATGGGATCGCATTGAATATCATAAATCTCATATATCAAAGTCTCTAATGTCCACATACATAAAAAAAATGGGGCATATATATAAAAAATTAGTACAAGTACATATTATATCATATGAATACATCATGTTAAATCAATACATATAATGGATCAAAATGTGCAACATTGTCTCAAAAAAAGTCAACTCTGGTTAAAAACATATCAAACAAGTCTACTTTGTGTGTCACCCTATAAATCCTGATGATGATAAATATAGCCTATTTTTTGAATTAGTGGAGGTGGTTATGTTATAATACTAATGGTAGATTATTAATGAGGAGATTATACTACTAATCTAGTTGATGTAGAAGTCCTATGTGATTGTGATGATCTAGAAATTGACCTTTGTGCACTATACTCAAAAAATATAATCCTCCTAAATGCCTCTAGAATTATTGCCTCATATAAAATATTATAATAAGTAGTCTCATCCTTAGCCTAAAGGATATTATCACAAATAGATATTGACCCTCTCTCTTACACAACCTCTTGGGCCTCATCTAGATCTATCTATAACTTATCCATCCCTATTTGTGTTATATCCCTCTTAGCTCATGTTGCATATCTCTTTATTATATATGTATCTCTCTGATCCATAATTTGTGCCTATCCCTATACTACTACATCTCACTCAGAATTAGTAGTATCCCTCTCAGTGGTCAAATATACCCATATCTAATCCATATTGGCTATATATACACATAGTCTAGAAATCTCTTCTTGATTAACACCAATCTACCCATGAGTAGAGGATAAATATTGTGACTGGCATTCTAACCTAGCCTATAATCCAATAATATCTATTTTTCAAGCATGAATCTCACATCTTAGTCAATCAATAGTTATATGTGACTTTAAATATATGCCTAGTCTATATGGGCTAGCTTACCCAACATACCATGTCCCTTGTACACCTTGATCATCCCCTATCACACCTACCTCTATCATCTCCTTGTTTATGTTTATCTCCACATCCTCCTCTAAATACTCTATTTCCACATCATCTCCCTCCTCTACCTCATACATCTCCTCTCCCTCCTCCTCTCTACCTTTATTCTATCCATCCTCCACCCCTAATCTAATATTTGTTGCCATATTTATCAAAATAGGTTTCTCAACATGTACTAGGACTTATCTTGGCTAAACTACTAAATCTTATCCCTCATCTCTACCTAGTGCAGTAATCAATATCAAATGTTTATGTTGGGCCCACCATGATGCATATACCTCTATCACTCCTACATATAATGTCTCACCTATATACACCTAGGCTACCTATGGTATCAAACCAAAACTCACCCCAACCTCAACCCAATCAAGGGATATCCCCCAATTTCATCTCTCTCTCATAACATGAGTAAACTAGTGAGGACATGCTAGTTCGTCTTGATGCAATCTAAATAGGTGTTGTACCATTTTCATCCTATAGCACTCAATCATGTGTTATAAACCAATAATGTAGCACACCATGGTAATATCAGGTATATAATCTGCATCCTCTAGCCATTGAAACTAAATATCTCATTATGGCCTCCAAGTGAAGTCAACATCAATCATCTCATCTATCTCATGTCTATAATATCTTAGTTCCCATGTATGTCTCTTATGACTTGGCCCCAATTGATACCATCCATATGTCATGGGCTCATCTTTGTCCCTTCATTGATGTCTACCCATATCTCACTCAATAAATATGTATCCTCATGCCCAAATATAGAGTAGTGTCACTAGGCCAATGACGTGTCCACCTTAGTGAACCACATAGTGAATATCATGATACAACTAAGCTAAAATATCCAATCCCAAGAAAAAAAACTATATCTACAAGTATATCTTTGACTACACCTCCTAAACCCATTTGAAATAACTAACTTCTTTTATTCGATAATAGAATGCCATTGACAATATCCATTAGTAATATCATTACTCCATAAAATACAATAGGTACATGAACATACACATCCATAGCCAAATATCATTGTATGTCCATCACAATCTCAATCTCGTTGATGTCAACATATCCATGCCAAACCATCTCAATGTATAAAGGTTCAATTGTCTCCTTCAACACTATATGTCTATCCCTCAGGGCAAGCCAATATAAATGGAAACCTCTAATAAACAAATTTAATATGCACCATGCATTCTCTAGTAATAGTAACCTCCCCTATTTGTAGCCAAAAGGTATATGCATCTAATCTCTACCAATCTACTAAGGCACTGAGTAGCACTCGATCCTCTTGAATGGTGGCATCTTTGCTATGTAAAGAAGACCAATCATTTATAATAACCCAAGTATCTCACCTATCCCAATAGTGGGTTGATGAATAATATGTGAAATTCTCTCATAAACTATCATCACATCCACTCACTCCCATAAAATATAGTTAGTTACTATGATCAGTCATTTATTATGAATTCAATCACATTTCTATTTTATAATCACATCTATCTCTCTGATATAATCATTTCATATATTCATGTTCAACTTTGATGATTATTTTATCTATCTCTCTATTCTATTTTTGTTCATATATTTAATTAAGACATTTTCACTATTTTAAGGTGAATTCACCATTTAATAGGCCTATTTCACTATTTATATGATGAATACATTTTAAACCAATTTTTAGACAATTTCACCATTTTCATGATGATTTTTATGATATTATGGACCATTTTAGTCTTCTTTGTTAAATTTCACCATTTAGACAACATCAAAATTCTTGGGATGTTTTCGTCATTAGGGTGATAGATTCACCATTTAGGCAAACACATTCATCATTTTGAGTGAGACCAAATCATTATTTTCCTTTAATGACTCTATGCCATTTCTCCATTTTATGATTTCATCATTTTTGAGGGCAAAATCACCAATATGACTGACCATTTCACTCATTTCATGACCAATTTCATCAATGAATTTACCATTTACGTGGATGAATTCATTGATTTAAAAATGGTGAATTCATAAATTTATCTACTTTTACATGTCATAAATGCTATTAAATTAACAAAAAATAATGGTACTAACTGGTGGTCCTGCACCTCATAGTCATCTAGCTCTTGAACCTAGTCTAAAAAATCCCTCAATTATGGTGTATGAGACATTATATCTAGGTCACTCATGGGAAAAATCTCAAAGTTAAAATTTGAAATTAAAGGGTGAAATTGAACTATTTTTTCATTGAGGGTGAATCTATAGCATTTTATTTCAAAAAATTTACCCCCCATTATGTTGTTTTTATTCTTTGGAGGCTCATTTTTAGCCATGGGATCCATTTTTCTTCTTGTTCTCACCTATCTCTTTAATGGTTTTCCTCTTCTATCATTTCTACACTTTTATTTCATCATTTTGAGGGTTCAATAGACCAAAAAAAAAATTGACTCCCCTCAAGGGGAAATCCAAGGCTTAACCAACATCACTTTGGGGCACATTTGAACCCATTTTCTATTACTTTGAGTAGATTTGTCAAAACCAACATCCATTAATTTTCTTCTATGATCATTTTTATGAATTTTTATTATTTAATTTTTTTTCTTCATCTACATTTTGTAACACCTTCTCAAATAGGGAAATGTAGATACTCCATTTTTATCACTTCCATGTCAATTTGTAACATGGAATGACTTCTTACAATTACACATAGGTTTAAAATATTGTATTCATCTAATTTACATGTTATAATTCATCTTGAGTCACCTCTAGGTGGGAAAATTCACCATATTATATCTATTTAATTTTAATTCTCTGATCAATTTCTCTATTCAATTATCCTTATAGTCAATTTCTCTAGTCAATTATCCTATTCTAATCAATTCATTAATTCCCCCTTTTCTGATAAATTAATTTTATTAATTCCCCTTCTCTAAATCATTCTTCTAAATTATATTTATATTGTAAATAGTATTATAATGTGTTTTCATTTAATTAATTCATCTTTTTCCCTCCTTAATGGGAATCTTTATACAAAGAAAATATATTGAGATCCTATAGAATATTAATTTATAAGCTAATTAAATTTACAAGTGAATTAATATATAAGATTATTATTCACTCTTCATCTTGGAGACAATATGAATGGAACATAATAAATCTTGTGTGAGAGCATTGTCAACCCTTCATCTTAGAAAGAAGATGAAGGGCCCACATTGGTGATCCATGTGTCTTCTTTGGAATAACTCTCCACTCTTCATCTTGGAAATAATATGAAAGACTTATATTAACTCTCATTTGATATTTTTAAAGATCATCCTCCACCCTTCATCAGATTAAGATGAAGGGTTCACATTAATGATCCATATACTAATCCATGTACACATTTGAAGATTCATTTGAAACTATTCATCTTGATTTAAAAATGAAGGGTCCTCAATTACATGTTAATTATAAATAGACATGTTTAAATCATATTTATCATGTTCATGTTTTATAGTTAATCCTTGACATTTTACCATGCTAACTTATTCATCAAATTTCTATAGCATTTTATCATAGCTTTAATGGATATGTTTAAATACAAAAAAGATTTGATAAAAATCATTTAATGCTACATTTGAGCCACATCCTATGTAAATACATTTCAAATGGAGTTTTACATGAATTTAATTTGAATGTTATGCATTATTGACCAATTTTTGTAGGCTCATGAGGTCTTAGGCTCCAAGCTTATTTTCATTTATTTCTATGTTCTTAATTGACTAAAACTAATTTTGTGAAAATATAGCTAGGCAAGATTCCTAATGACATATTAGTCACTCTAAGTGGATAAGTTTGTGACAACATACCTATTTACCTATCATGGGTTTATCCTAAAAAATTGGGATAACTGTCTGAAATTGGAGATAGTCTAAGGGTATCATAGATAAATTTGGGCATTTGACTTAGAAATTTGTGGGTAGTAGTGATATAAAACAAAGGGTCAAGACCTAATATAGGTAAATGGATTAGAAAAATGGTGAATAAGAGTCATGTATTTGGGAAGAGGTCATGTGGTTCAGGATGTGTCGATAATTATCATTGTCAAGTACCTATGACAAGATTTATGTGTCTACATTTTCCCCTCCCTTTATTATAATATGATATTTCAAGATTAAAGGAGAAATAATAAAACTTAAGTGTGTACAACATATTTTGTATTTGAAAGGATAGCCTAATTATCTAGGGTACTCTAAATTAAAAAAACCCTATTATAACACATGAAGTAATCATTTTTCCATATTTGAAATTTGAAAAATCTTAAACTCTAAAATTTTGAAAATTCTAAAAGAGAACAAGGAAGGAGTACACATGTATGGAAATGAAACCATATTAATTTTTAACCTATTAAAATATGAATAAATATGACCCCTTATCAAAGAACTTGGATAATTTAAACCATTGTCAACTTGAGAGTGATCAAGTCCTAATTTTTAATAACTAACTAAGCCCTTGAGTTGGAAATATTTGTATTACAACTCTCATGAATTAGGAATATTACCCAATGTACTAATCCATATAAGGTGTAACCATAATGGATACACCACAAGTGATGCCAAGGTCATTTAGTGTCATTAGACTCAATATGCATCATTAGTAATAGATTATGGAACTACATAATGGGTTAACTAGAAGTAGTGTAAAAGTCTTTGAGTGTCACCAAAATTGAACATACATTATCCATAAAAAATGAACCATACCACTACAAACAGATCTAGATTATAAGAACAAGAGTTTTGGAAAAAAAATGATTTATTATTATTATTATTATTATTATTATTATTATTATTATTATTATTATTATTATTATTATTATATTGATCCATCATTAAAATAAAATTAAGAATATTCATGCCACCATCATGACCATAGTGCTAGTAGATTTGAATTAAAATGATTTTTTTCATTTGAAAATGCAACTTTGAACTTTGGAAATGTGAATGAACAAGTATCATACCCCTTGAATCTTTCTCAATGATATAGACTTTAATGCACTTATATGCTTAATTTTAATTGTATTTGTAACCTATAACTTTGATATTGTAACATTTTTCCATATACCCATGCATATGCATTCAATTATGTATGAATTTGTACTTTGAGTCTTCGAAAGTGAGTGAATATATATTTCCAATGCCTCAATAATCTTTTTCAATGTGCCAATGTGTTTGATTTATAAATTATTTTGAATCTTTGAAATCATGTTCCCAATTATAGAATCTAATCTTTGAATTACTTTGAATCCTTCAAAAAATGTACTATGTTATAAAATTTAATATTTTAATTATTTTAAATATTTAAACCATATACTCTATATATTTTAAAATATACTCTATCCGAAATCAGATTTTATATTCATAGATGTTTCATCATGTGATAAAAATAAAATCATGTAGAATTTATGTCACCATATGGAAAGAATGCCATCATATCAATGTAATTATCATTTAAACATATATTTAACATATTAAATGAGGCATAACAGTATCATGTTTAGATAAATATACTAATTAGGCATGTAATAACGTAACCATTTTAAAGTAGACTACATAGTAAAAGTGCATGATAAAGATCATGGAACCATTAATCAAGTTAAACAAGGGCAACAAGCACAACACACTATTGTGTCTAAAACATCCCTTTTCATAGAATAAAAGGGGAACTCTTAAGTACATAAGATTTTGAAAATCCTTGGCCCTCTATCAATCTTAGTCTAATCCTCATCCTTTTCTAAAGTCTTGACCATCCATTAAATCCTTGTTCTTTGATATTTTTTGAAATTCTAATAACAACTCATTTATCTATGTTGGATATCATCCACATCTATTTAATTTAAAATAATTAATCCTATTATGATTTTTATGTTTTTTTCATACTTATCTTCTTTAGGCACTAACTCTTCCCTACATAAAATCCTTGAAACAAGAATTTCTTGTAGTCTCAGCCTTGGAGTCTAGATGAAAACTCATGGAACCTCTATGATAATAGGTGAGCATCCCTTGATTATGAGGCACTTTTTAAAATGACATGATTCATTTTTACATTTTACATTTCTTAAAGGTTTCATATCTATCAGAACCTCAAAAGGCCTGATCTGATGGGAGAGTGCTTTGTGTATCCATACACCCCAAGTGTCAAATTTGTCAAAGCCTTGGGATGCCAAATATAATGAAAGAATGCCACTATATCCATACCCTTAGAGGTGTCAAAGTTTTCAAATCCCTAGGAGGGATGATCTAATGAGAGATCACCACATGTATATGTACACTAGAGGTGTCATAGCTATCAAATCCCTAAGAGACTTGATATAATGGGAGAGCACCACATGTATCCATACACTTAGAGGTGTCAAAGATATTAGAGCCCTGAGATGCCTGATCAAATGAGAGATAACCATAGATATATACACACCTAGAGGTTTCAAAGAGGTTAAATCCTTGTGAGGCCTAATCTAATGAGAAAGTGTCATGTATCTATAAACTAGATTTTTTAAAGCTATCAGAGCCTTAAGAGACTTGATCCAATAGGAGAGCTTGATGTCTAATTTTTTACACTCAATTGAACATCTACACAAGAATAACTATTAAGTGAGGAATTTACCTAATGTGCCAAGTCATCAAAGTACCAATTAATCACACTAAAGTAAACATGACACATGGATGATGCAAACACATCTCAGATGCCATAAGGGTAAAATTAAAGTGTATACCCACCATGATATCTATTATAACCTCACTTGGGTTGTTCGAGATTTGACACCTAGATATGAACCATCACTACCAACCAATCCAATTAAGGCATGTTTTTAAAAACTGTATCCAAGCCCAAAAAAGGTTAAATTGATATCAATCCCATCAACTTAGATTTTAATTTATACGATGTGAGCCTCAAGGGCATTGTAATATTTAAGTATTATAATGAAGTATTCAATAAAATTGAAGATATACTGAGGCCCAATAATGATGATGAACCAAAATAAAATGATGTGGAATTCATTGATGATCTCATATCCATTAGAGCCTCAAGACTACACAATGTTACTATGAAGCACAAATTCTTTCTCTATGGGGATCTATTCATTAATCTATTAGGGACCTCTAAATTCACTAATAATGTTATCCATTCACCCAATGTATAACTCTAAATTACAAAAATCTTTAGGGTTTCCTCTAATTAGTATTAAAAAATCCTAGAGTATGAAATTTTATATAATACATAGGTAATCATTGGGTGGTTCATGATATCTATGAGGTCCTTAAGGACTAGGTCAAGGACTATGGCTTCTAGGTGAAAAAAGAGGACTCTGACTCCTATACCATCAAAACATTTTATAAATAGGTGAAAACCAACATTTTATTACTCAATCACCTATATGGGTTAAGTGATATTATGCATGTCAACCAGAATTAGGTACCTTTTCTCAAAATCAACCTTAAAATGGAATATATCCTTATATGCACCCAAAAATTAAATGGTATGACACTTCAAATACAAATATGATGATGATCTAATGACCTCTTATTTTAGGTTCCATAGGGAACTCTATAGCTCTACTCATTCCCTATGTCTTTCTATTCCTCCCATTGACCCCCTTAATTATAACCTTCCTATTTATTTTCACCTTATTTCAAAAAATAACCATAGATGATGGAAATACCACTCCAAGTAATGAAATTTCCCTCTTTTGTTATGAAACTGACCCTTATTATATATAATCATCATGGTGGTTATGTAAATTAGGAAGTAATTTTGATGCTAAAAGGTGGTTTTATATTAAAACCATGGTGGTTTTGTGATTATTAATGGTAGTTTAGTAACCTTAAGTGGTATTTATACAATTTATCCTACCTAAAATGGAAGCTTTATCATAGTTAAAACACCTTCAAAAATTAGCTCCCATGACTCTAGTTTTAACACATTTTGCATAACTAGCATCAAATTTCTTATTTTTATCACCTTTTGTTCACCTCTAATTAGTTATAATTAACTCCCTCTTCTATGGTTAGTCCTCTTAATTTCCTCTCAAGTTTAACTCACTATCACACTTAGTTGAACTCCTCCATGTAAGTTCTTATGTTTTCCTAAAAGAAGGCCAATTTTAGCCTAATTTCATATCTAAAAATTACTATTAGAAGTTGATATTGAGAAGTTTTTTAATTCAAAACCTTGCTATAATTTATAGAATATTCATCCTCTATTATTCTTGAGTTGAATATATAGATGCAAGTGAAGAAGTATTCTTAGTGAAATAACTCAGACTTTGTAAGCTAAGACATTATCTAACCTCAATTTAGTTGCTCTATATTTATGGATTGTGTCTGTCTTATTTCCCATCTTATCCTAGATTTTATGCATCTTATAAATAGAGATTTTCCATAATTTATATAAGATCATATATATCTAGTATACTGAGGATTCTTTTATCAACACACTGCATGCACTTCAATTGATTTATGCCAGAATCAGGTTAGAATTCTCTTGATTTCAAATATTTGTTTTCTTTATTAGATTAGATTTAGTTTAGATTATTTTTCCATATTCATAAATAGAATAAAATTTGATAGTGAAATATATCTACTCCCTTTCATTTATCTTTATTATAAAAATATAGCTAGTTTTGATTTATGCTTTCATCTCAATAAATTAGTTTCCTTCCCAATTTTAAATACATTTTGTCAACCATCCTAAAAAAATATATTAACAAGTCTTTAGATTATTTTTATCCTAGAAATTTTTCTCTTTCAAGATCTAAACAAGTCTTTTGTACTCCAACCAATCACCTAGTTAAACATAGAAACATAGACAACTGTAGGTGCATGCACAATGATAGTAGATTGATGAAATTAGTTTTTTTTAAAGGGTTAAAAGAATTATAATTTTCCTCTTATAAAATAGAAAAATCAGAACTTTCATATCTTGTTTTTATCTTAGCAATCCATTAAAAGGAAAAGGGTTTTATTTGTAGCAAATTAGAAAGGTTTAAAAGTTAGTTTAGTTTGTTTATGAATAATAAAAAACATAAAAAGTGTTTAATTGATATTATTTTAAATAAAATTATATTCTCATAGTAATTTCATGCATATATTCAATTTATACATTTAGTTCATTTCATACAAAAACAATAAAAATAAATAAAAACATCTCATATAGTTTGCACACAAGTAGAGATAGGAAAAATCATCATCTTGCATAATAACATATGTTATTTCTCTCCTTATTTACATATATTAGAAACATTGGAAAAATTATTAAAAAAAATATTTTTTATTTCATTTACTTTCAATTTTTTACTATTTACTCTTAGCACTTCATTTTTTATAAACAAGCATTTACTTCTACAAAATAAGAAAAGTCCAAAAACAAACAAAAATAGTATCAAAAGTCTTGTTAATGCACAAAAGACATATCAAAAGAATTTATAGTACATGAAATAAAACATATCCCATAAAATCCATGTCCATGTTCACAAAAACCATACATTAATCCTTGATTTTACATTCTAGAAAACACACTTTACTAGCCATTGTTTAAATAAGATCATATACTTTTCCCTAGATTTCACCTGGTCTTCTTTGGATGACCCTCTATGAGACACCAGGTCTTATCCAACATGATATTTTCCATATAGTTAGAGCACTTTGTCCCACCATTGTCACACAATCTAACATTATCACTGAGTTGTGATGTGAGGTATTTATATCCAATCCCATTCCTCACCACATCATAGATTCTTTAACCACACTAGAAGAACAAGAATGTATCCCTAATCCACCTATCACTGTCCTTCCTCAAAATAAAATATGTCAACACAATGTTATTCAGGCTTATTCTCTCATCCACATCTCCTTCTTCTCCTCAGGTCTACCCTCATATTATATCATTCACATTTAGTATATGACATTGACTTGATAGATTCAACCCATTAAAGTGGGAATTTTCCTATGAGTCATCCAAATTGATCTTCCTTATTTCCCTAAACCTAGTATTGACTAAGAACTTTATCTTCTTATGATATCAGAGACTAAAGGACCTTGGGGTTTTATTTATACATAAATCAATGCTATTAATGAGCATTAAGTCATTATTGAGGTTTTTTTGGTTCCATCATGAGAACTCATTTCCACCACATATCCCAAATCCCATTCCATCTAATAATCAACCAAAACCCTAGCCCATCCATTATGTTAGTTTCCTCAGCCAAACCTCAAAGATTCAAGTGTATAATTTAGTGTGTACTAATTCATGTGAATACAAATTTTCACCAATTTATATGCACGTGAATTAGCAAACAATAAACTATTCACTTGACTCCCTAAGGCCTAGCCAAGGCAACTAAAATAATGAATGGGCTTGGGTTGGGTTGATTGTTAGGTGGAATAGGATTTGGTATAGGTGGTGTCAATGGGTTCTCATGATGGATTGAAAATACCATAATAATATATTGATGCCTTTTAATAGCATCATTATATAAATATATGAAACTCTAAGGTCTTTATTATTTGATATCATAAGAAGATGGAGTTCTTGGTCAATAATAGGTTTGGGGAAAAGAGGAAGATCGGGTTGGATGAATCATGGGGAAATGTCCATTATATTAGGTTGAATCTACCTAGTTAATTCCATACACTAAATGTCAATTATATATGACAAGGCTAGTCTTGAGGAGATGGAGGAGGTTTGGATGAGAGTCTAGGCATATATAACATTTTTTTTATATCTTATGTCTTGAGGGAGGATAATGATAGGCTGATTAGGGATACATTATTATTCTATTATGGCTAAAGAATCTATGATGAGGTGAGGAATGTGAGTGGATTAAAAGACTTCATGTCCCAAATTAGTGATAATGTTATATTGTGTGACAATGGTGAAATTAGACTCTAACTATATGGAATATACCATGTTGGACAAGACATGGTGTCTCTGAGAGGGCCATTCGAAGAAGACTAGGTGAAAGCTAGGGAAAACTATATGAGCTTGTTTAGATAATGGCTTGTAAAGTGTGCTTGTTGGATTGTTGAAAAAAGGATTTATGTATGGTACTTATGTATATTTAAAATAATTATATGGTATATAGTTTATTTAATGCATTGGAAAATATTTTGATATGGATTGCATTCATTAGCAAGGATTTTGACACTATTTTTGAACTTTTCTTGGTTTTGTAGAATCAAATGCTTGTTTGCTAAAAATAAAGTACTAAAAGTAAAGAATATAAAATATAAAATTAAATTAAAATAAAACTCTTCTTTTATCCTTTTTTCAATCTTTGTAATATATTAAATTAAGGAGATAAGGAACCTATGCTTTTATGAAAGATGTTGATTTTTCCTAGCTCTACTTGTGTGTAAACTAGCTGAAATGTTTTTGTTTATTTAGCTGAAATGATTTTATATTAAATGAACTAAATGTATAAATTGAATATATACATGCAAGTTTTTTGATAAGGGAATATGATTTAAAATTATATCAATGAAACACTTTGTTATGTATTTTATTATTCACAAACAAACTAAACTTGATTTTTAACCTTTCTAATTTACTACAAACAAAACCTTTTTCTTTATAAAGGATTGCTAAGATTAAAACAAGAGATTCAAGTTTTTATTTTTCTATTTTGAAAGAGAAAAATGATAGTGATTTTAACCCTTCAAAAATACATAAGATCAATAATCTACTATCATTGTGCATGCACCTACAATTGTCTATGTTTCTATGTCTAACTAGGTGATTGTTTAGAGTGTAAGAGACTCATTTATATATTGAAAGAGAAAATTTGTCTTGAATGGAAAAAATATAAATAATTGATAATATATTTTTCAATATTATTGAAAAAATATATTTAAAATTGGTAAGGAAACTAATTTACTAAGATGCAATCATAAATAAAAAATAGATATATTTTGTACCAAAGATAAATGAAAATGGGTAGATATATTTCACTATAAAATTTTATTATTTTTATGAATATCTTAAACTCATACAACAAAAAAACAAGATACATTAAATATTATCTAATAAATAAAACAAATACTAGAAATCAAGAGAACTCTAACCTGATTCTAGTATAAATTAGTTGAAGTATATGTGGTATGTTGATAGAATAATCCTAAGTATGCTAGATCTATATGATCTTATATAAATTATATAAAATATCTAGCTAGAGGATTCACAAACTCTAGGAAAAGATGGGAAAAGGGGAGACACAATCCACAAATGGAAAGTAACTAAATTGAAACTGGTTAATGTTAAGTTCATTTCACCAAGAACTCTTATTCACTTGAAACTATGTATTTGACTCTAAAAAATAGAGGTTGAATCTTATGTAAATTTTATCAAGGTTATGGATACAAAATATTCTCAATAATAACTTCTAATGGTAATTTTTGAATACAAAATCAAGCCAAAATTGACCTTCTTGTAGGAAATGTTAAGATCTTTCAAGGAGGAGTTCAACTAAGTGTGCTAATGAGTTTAACTTGAGACCAATTGAAGAGGAAGAAGGAGTCAGATAGATTTGATTAGAGGTGAACACAAGGTGCTAAAAATAAGATACATAATGATATATATGCAAAATGCATGAAAACTAGAGTCACAAGAGCTAATTTTGGAAGGCATTTCAACTGTGATAAAACTACCACTTATGCATGGGATGGTTACAAAACCAATTCTTAAGGTTAATAAAACACTTATAACTATCACAAAACACCATTAGAATCAAAACCACCACCTAATCTACATAATTGCCATGGAAATTGTGTAAAATAAGGGGAAATTTCATAATGAAAGGGGTGATTTCATTACTTAGAGTGGTAGTTTTATCATATATGGTTAGCTTTTGAAACAAGGTGAAAATAGATAGGAAGGTCAAAATCAATGGGACCAAAAGGGGTCAATGGGAGGAATATAAAGGTATAGGGAAGGATTAGAGCTAGATAGTTCACTATGGAGCACAAAATAAGAGGTCATTACATCATCATTAGATTTGTATCAAAATTATTGCACCATATAATTTTTGGGTGCATACATATTTACCCATTATTAAGACACCTTGTCATGACTTTTTAAGGTGTAAACCTGAGTGAAGCATAGAGAAAGGAAATGAGAGGTTATAAAGACTTACCCAAATGAAGGATAAAATCCTACCAAGACTCCATGTAACCTATAGATATATGACAAGATTTAAGTGAAATTTTAAAGAAAGGTGAAAATAGAATATGCAATCAAAACATGGAAAAGATTTGTACTATACATGTTGGGAATATCATACTACCTAGGTCAACCAATTAATGGATTAAGCCTAGTGCCAAGTCATGTGTACCTATAAAACTATAAAATCTACTACAATAAAATAGAGAAGCTTATTTAAAATGTTGGTGATAATAATACTAGTTTCAAAATATGATAAAGATGACTTATACATGTCAGAATAAACATTAAACAAAAGGTCATGCCTAAAAATGGAAAAATTTTTAATTAAAAAAGCTAGTTTAGGACCTAATATATTCAATAACTTGCCAAAAATAATTCATTTGTGTCATTTACCTTATGAGAGATTTCTAAGATTTGTATTACTAGTGATTATTTTGAGTGCAAAAATAGTCAATGAAATGAGGGAAACAATAAGATGGTGAACATACTAGTAGGAGGCATAACCAAACACCATTAGGTTAGTTTTTTTTAAAGTTTTTTTTTAACCCTAAATTTGAAGTTTTGATCAAAATCTAGCTAAAATCCAAAAAAATGAATTTTTTTACTTTGTAGTCATTATTAGGGGTAGATTAGGGATTTGTGGAAATTGTTGAGTTTTGGGCTGATTTTAATAGGTTTTAATGGGTTTTTTTGGAGTCTATGGGTGGGTGAAAAATCTACATCTCATGCTACATAATCATCACCCTTTGTAAGGTGGTAGTTACATAATCACCATGGTGGTGATGTAACCACTACAAGCTAGTTACAATATTTTCATCTTAAAGAGGTTACACAACCACTTGGGGAAGTTACGTCACTTCCTCAAGATGGTTTTAAAACTTCCACAAGGTGGTTTAATAACTACCACCTACAAGTTGAGGTAGTTTTGTATGTTTAAATAATGTGGGGATTTTTAAATTGTCTCAAAGGTGGGGCTGATTTGTCTAACAAACTCATGGTTTTATTGATTATTAAGTGGGTTTTATATTTAATGGAGTATATCCTAAGAGAAGGAGTGACTTTATTGAGTCCTATCACTTTTGATAGTCAATGAGTTAGTCTTGCTTGACTAAGTAGGGATACTTTGAATAGCACAGGTGAAGATCACCCCCTCTTCTAGCTGGCTATTATATAAATTATTAACTTATTGGGACTCTAAAAGGAAAATTTTTATGTTCCCTTATTCCCCAAGAAATGGGATGGTCACTCTAATACATGTGTATCATATTACTAGTCTTCCTATGACCGACTAACTACTGTCTATCCACAATGTTGATAGCCATCATGAGGCCTGTAGCTAGGAAGACCATTTTGGAGACTCTAACACCCCTGATGTGGTTGTAAAGTGTGGAGTGAGACTTTCTCAAGCTGAAGTATTGGCAATCCCCAATCTTAAGAAGGCCATCATCAACATATTTACCTCTTGGTTAGTGAGAGACAAGGGCACATATAGGATTTTTTATAGTTGGTTGCTAATCATGTGATGTATAGAGGAGAGAAGGGATAAATATGCCTAGATATAAGATAAGTTGGCACAAACCTATATATATTTGTATCGAGTGGATTGCCTAGGAGACCTTTATATTATCCACCTAACCACCATTATGAATTGGGTCTATGAAAGGATGATCTCCTACTAGAGAGGGGGTACAAATTAGGGAACCAAGGGATATTAGGGCTATTAAACAGGTATATGTATCCCACTTTTGTGCATTACCTTGGACTTTAGGGTCTTTAACATTGTTAAACTTGATTTCTATACCTTACTAGGACATGATTGGGAATTGGGAAAATGAGTGAGTTTATCTCATGATAACCACTAGGGCCACCTGGTCCAAGACATGTTACTACATATCAAGGCACACCCCATGGATTAAGTGCCTCAATAATTTTATATGCCCTATGTGGATAACCTCCCCATACCTATATTTATGTATATGAAGACCCACAAGGCAAGATAAATGAAGTTAGGGTAACTAACATGTCACTCACTTGTGATAGGGGTGTCTATCACCCATCCATCCTAATGAGTAGATAGAGGAGGAGGATAGGTTGGAGTTGGGTAGCAACAATAGATGTATCCATCAATACCACCACTTCCCATACCAATAGCACCACCACCCCCACCACTACCATTGGTCCATGCATAGTAGTAGAAATAGTATCCAAAATATGGAGAGGGTGAGTCCCTATAAAAAACTAATCTAGAGGAGACCCTTTTATAGATGAGGATGAGGTTTCAGATGATGACTTTATCCCAAGTATCAGGAGGGAGATCTAGGTAATTTTTTAATTTTGTTTATTCATGATTATAGCTTGTATTTTGATTTATTCTAGTTACATGACTAATTTTACATGTGTTTTATTTTCTCATGTTATTTGGATCTAAGTTTTTATATTTACTCTATGATTATAGATATTATGGGCACATGGAGGAGGAGGATCAGGTATAGCCTGATCAATCTATTTTAGTTAAGCATTGGTCAAACATGGAACTAGTTATTGGTAGATCTTAGGCTTCTTACAAGGATCAAACATCATATATATTTTTTTAACCCAACATACCATGCTTGTATAATGGTGATGGCATTGAGGATAGAGAACAACACTCTATTATCCAGGGTAAGGAGAATGGAGGCCCTAGTGGACACCATGCTGAGAGGAGGAGGTGATAAATCCTACAATAATAATAGAGGGAGGATGGCATTAAATATAGGCTCAATTATGAGTTATTTTCTAAACATCAACATTTAGATAGCAAGGTGACATTAGAGGGAGGTATTAATAGGAAACATTTCTAGATCTAGAGACCTAGACATTCTTCCACCTCAGCTCCTTCCCAAAAGAGGAAGACATGATTTTGAGACTTTTAGATGTTTTTTATATACCATTTTATATGTTGGTTCTTTTAAAGATGCCTTGAGGTGTATTTTCCCTCTATGGAGGTGTTTGTATCAATTAGTTTTATTGTATAAACTTGACAATTTACTTGATATATGTATGTATGTGTGTATGTATATGTGTGTGTGTGTGTATGTATGGATAGATGAATGGATGAAATGGATGTTTTTATGTATATCTCATTGGTCATTATGTGATGTGATTCTTTATTTTCATATCAAATTCTTAGCTCATGCACTTTAGAGGACTAGATATATGATGATGTATGTATATGTGTATCTCTTTGTTTCTAATATGCTACTATGGGGAAATGATTATGTATGTGTGTAAATAGAAATATGAAAATGATATAATGTGATGGATTTAAACATGTTATTATTATCGTGCTAATGTTTATCTTGAAATTGATTACCTAATGCTTTTTTCACATAATATATGTCTTTATATTTATAACAAGGGATGAAAGGGGGAAAAATGGATAAATGTAAGGTGAATCATAAATCAAAATTTCATGAGAAAAAACAAGATGACCTAATACTTATGAGTAAAGGGGAATATGTAATTTTTGATAAACTTATAAAATAATGACTTTATTGGATTCACCTAGAGATAACTTTCCCTAACATAAATGGTAAATGGGAAAAGGTTACCTTCTTTAAATGTAAACATATAGATTACCTAGTTTTATTTTTGGATATTCTTTCTGATTCGACATTGACTTTGTATTTTTCTTTTGTTTCTCTTTATAACCCCTAAACATAGTCACATGTGACCAAGGAGACACATGGGACTATCACTAAAGGCTAGATATAGGTGAGTAAGGGCATCTTTCCCCAATACCAACCCCACATAACTAGTAAGATGTGAGGGCTCAATACTAATGGTTAACAAAAGGTGAGATACATAATTTTGAATTTTCATAATCTTTTTATTTTCATATAATAATCTATTTTTATATTTATAAGGCCTTCACCCCCAAACCTTGGCCCCATACAATTAGTAAGAAGTAATGGCTCACCATCGAGGACCAAGATGGGTGGGTAAAGTTATTTTATTTTAAGAGTTCTAATGTTTTATTTTCCAAAGGCACTATAAAGGGGAGACTATCATAGATAAACTTATAGAATCCATTATTGACTAACATTTTTCTAAGTTATGCAAGAAGATGTAGGCAAATAGGTAAATTTTACTCATAAGAACTAAGACAAAGATCAATTTGACATGATGATTTTGACAATAATCTTTACATGGTGATAGGGTATTTAAAAAATGGAGTGGCATGGAATTTTGTATTCTAGAAGTTTCTATTTTTTATGAACCAATCAACTAAATAATCATGAAACAACACATCTGATATGTAGGTGAATATGTGACCTATGAAAATACAAATAAAATGAGAAGTAAGTGATATTTAATAATTATATGTATAATCATTTTAGGTTTAGAGAGTTTATAGACTCATTAAATTCTTTTCCCTCTAAAGTATATAACTAATACGCTCTATTGTTGAAATCTTCTATTACTAACTAGGGGCCCAACCAGTTGAGTTTAAATTTCTAAACCTATCCTTTGTTTTTGTCATTTTAACTCTCAATCCTAAGGATGAGGTCTCCAACACTAATTGGGTACTCATGGATATTTTCTATATATTACCTACACTTGTGTTCAATGTAAACTATGTGATTATTTATGGTGATGATCTGATGTTCATCTTAGAGATCTAACTTAGCTAGATGCTTATCTCTATATTATTATTCATCAAGGAGGCATCAAAGGGAGATTTAAATGATATGTATTTCCACCTTTAATGATATAATGACCTCATATCTAAATACTAACAAATACAGTTTTGCTTATATGGGTGTTTTAATAGTTGTTATGTAAGCCCAAGGTGTTGGATAGAACTATAGATGCCAATCTCATTTAGAGTCTCTAGTGGTTTTGACCATGATTGAATTCAATATTTTGTTGGTAGCTTCAGCTTGACCATTATCCTATGGATAATACAAGGAGGCCAAATGGTGTCATATGCTAAATTTCTTGCATAACTCACAAACTTTAGGATTATTGAAAGGGGACCCATTATCGGTAATGATGACCTCTAAGACTCTAAATCAACAAAGAATTTGGTTTAGGATGAAACTTTCAATGATTCATCTATTCATAGTCATCATGGACATAAATTTTTATGATTCTAACATATGACTCATTATTACTATCACTTTTCTTCATTTTTCTTCCATTCCCTCTCCTCTAGAATAAATAATGTAAGTATCTTAGGCTTATATTTAATCTTATTGTAGTAAATGGATGTTTTATCTTAATTAATGTAACTAAACTATAAGCTACTAATTTTTTCATTTAATTCTAACTCTCTCAATTTTGTGTATATAAAGATGATACACTAGTCTATAAGGAATAAGGACCTTTTTTATGATCTTATAAGGCAACCTATATGAAATATTTTGACATTTGGCAAGCCACAAACTCATTAGAAATAATTCTTTCTCATTTAAGTTTTTTTTCAAATTGAGTTATGAACTTGTTTAGTAACTATGAACTCACATAATCTATTGTTATGGACTTCCCCAATAGATACAAACTCACCCAGTTCATAGCTACAAACTCATTCAAGATCTGATTTAATTTTTCATCAAAGCATTCTACCATTCTTATAAACCTAGCATCCTTTCTATGGACTTATTTAGCATTTATGATCCTTGAAGGACGTTGATACTAACTTCACTAGGTTCTCATAGAAGCATCTCTAGAATCTACTAGAAGTTTCTATGAACTCTGCCAGGGCTACTTCAGACTCTACAAGGGCTACTCTAAACTCTACTAGGACTACTTTAGACACTTCCAGTCTAGCTTTTGATCTTGAAAAAATAAAATATATATACTCTCCATCTTTGTTAATGTACTTAAATATTATTTTGGTCACTTACTATTTATAGGATTACTATAAATGGTAGATTTATAAATAGACTTTTTATATATATCAATCAATGTACATATGTCACATAGTCTTTATAAGGCAAATCAATCTAATAGATCTTAGACGTCATTCTCATAAGATATGTAGTGGATTTTGTAATGGATGGATCTTTATATTTAAAACCATTAATCACCTATTTTTAAGAACCATTAAAATTAGGATATTTGTCTTGATAACAGAACATTGTCTACTGATATCTAGGGATCTATAGTTACAAAATTATATAAGTATATTTTCATGTATTAGTACATAGGATATAGAAGAAAGATAATATATCATTATTTAGTTAATATTCCAACATAGTTATAGTTATATTCATGTAATATGTTTTGATCAATTAATTAAGATATCTCAAGTGTTCAAGTATTGAGTTTTCTTTTCATTCAGATTCTTAAGGTAAGGGCCCATTCTCCTTAGGAACTAGGAACATATTTTTGTATGATATTATATGTATTTATAGATTTGAATAATTATAAATATGTTTCATTTTCATAATAGTAATTATAAATAGATTTCATAACCTATAGAAAATTATATTTCCATTTTAAAAGTTAATTCAAGATTGCAAATTAGTGTGTTTACTTTCAGTAGATAGTTTACACTCAACAAGTGTGTTTACTTTTACTAGATTGTTTACATTCAACAAGTGTGTTTAATTTTAATAGATTATTTTCTTTTAACAAGTGTGATTACTTTTAGCAATGTGTTTATTTTTAGGAAGAGTATTTATTTAAGTAAATTAGATTAAAAAGTGTTTTAATTCTACAAGTATATTTTTTTATTGCATAGGCAAATAATTTCTATAATATATTATATTAGACATTTATAAAAGACAAAACCCCCCAAAATTATCTTTATAAGACCTAAAACTATAAACTTTATTTTAGACATATTTGGATGTTGCCCCTAGTTTGAATGACATCAACAGATAAAATTGATTAAATGAAGGGATTAATGACACCCATCATTTTTGGTGCCATTACCAAGCATCTATAGGTGTTATTGAGGTAATCCTTATTGATCTATATTAAAAACCCAAAAATATTGAAAAACTAATTAAAAAAAAAATTATGAATCAACCTAAAGATGCTAAAGGAACATTCATCTTTAAAGTTCTTGAGTTAGGACCATAGGAGGAAAGAATAATTTTTTTGATTGAGAGATATAAAAATATATTAAAAACACTTGAATCACACTTATATTAATCACTATAATTAGGATCATCCTCACAAAGAAACCCTATAATAAGACTCACATTTAGGATACCTTCTCCTATAGGAAGAATTAATCTTGAGGATCCTTTATCTAGAACAGTAGAACTTGGACCTAAATATTTACAAGATCAAGAGGAAATAATAAATTGGATATCTAATATAGGTTTGGAAGAAATATAAATCATTTTATTCAACTAAGGAAATATATAAATTCTTGAATAAAATAGAATGCAATTACAATAAGATAGAATCTTTTCCTTTTCTATAATCATAGATCCAATAGATCAAACCTCTATGAAAAACATTTGAGTTAAATTCAATTCCTATTTGAGTTCAAAGTGTTATTACAAAATTATGATTATACAACTGACAATCTGAAACTCAAACTATTCCTTTCTACACTTAAAGAGGCATCCATGAGGTAGTTTGTGGGCCTTCTAAGTGATTTTATTAATACATGGAGAGACATGGAAAACACATTTCTTGATAAGTATAAATATTAATATAGAATTAAGGGACAAGAAAGAGGATTTATTCAATATTAAATAAAATTAAGATGAGACTTTAGAAGATTCTTTGGATAGATTCACATTTTCCCAAAAACATGGTGGTTATCCTCTTACAGAAGAAGTGGTGAAAATAGTCTTTCATAAAAGACTAGATGATGAATCTATGGATTCTCTAAACCTAATGGGTAAAGGAGACATTTTAAAATTAAAATTACACCAAATTATATATCTATGTTTCTAGAATAAAACCAAACATTAGGAAATTAAAACTAGGTAAATTCAATGAAGTTAGTCGATTGATGGAGGAGTTCACCAATTTAAAAACTAACATTTTGGTCCAGTTAAATACTACATTAGATGGTATTCAAGCCAAATATAATTCTACCATATAACCCTTAGCCATATAGTATCCAAAATTTAATTTAAAACATGCTCTTAGAGAATGTCCTTTGGATAAAATAGAAATATGTGGAATATGTCACAGTAAATATCATGACACAAACCATTGTAACCATCTTTCTATTTTGAAAAATCTATTGAAACAAAATACACAACCCATATAAGATATGAATTATGTCCAAATATAAATTTTACTTCCACAAAAATAGACCCAAGGTCAATTAGTTCCAAAAATCTTATTAATCCATAAATGACACCCTGGATTACTCAAGTACCTCAACCTATGTGGGGAAAAGCACACCCACAATGGGAAAATCAAGAATGGATGATTAATCAACCTTGGATGATGCCTCAACAACCATGGATACCCCAACCATAATAAAAAAAATGGGTAAATACATAGTGGAATGTTAATCCATAGTTTAACCCCCATAAAAGGTTTCCACCATAGCAAGATTTGATAGCACCTCCTGTATCTCAACCTGTAGAACAAGTTAATCAGCCCCAATTATCTGCTCAACTAGTGGCTAACCCCAAGAATAAACCATCAACCTTTATCTATGTAAATGAATAAGGATAAACCATGAATGTAGGATCTATTAAATTTTTAAACATTCATCTTAGATAGGCATAATAATTCAAGAGCCTCCTATTACCATATCTAAATTACCCAATGAAAAACCAAAAATAGATACACCTCAACCCATAGTTAGAAAAGAGGAATCTAAAAAATTGTCATAAAATATAGAGGAATATATTACTACTCCACCTATTCATTTTCATAATATATTAATTGAAATTAAAACCAAACAAGAATCTAATTTGATTCAAGAATTAAGAAAATTAAAAAGTGAAATACCTTTGTTACAATCCATCAAGGATATTCTAGAATTAAAAAGATTCATTAAAATCTTGTGTCAAGACACCTGGGAGAAAGAAATAATACCCAAAGACCACGCATGTAGATGGTAAACTAGTTTATCTTCTAGTAGGAAAAATATTTCTACCTAAATATGCATATCTAGATAGTCCAGGAATAACAATTACCATGGGAAAGAATTAAATACCCAATGTTCTAGTAGATTTGTGTGAAAAAATTAGTGTAATGACAACTGATACTCTCTAGACACTGTCCCTTATGGGGATACAACCTACTTCCACTATTATCCAAATGGTTGACCAATCAGTTTCTAAACCATAAGGTACTATAAAAGATGTAAATGTAACAATTGAGTCATGGGAGCATCCAATAGATTTTATGGTGCTACAACCTAAAACTAATAATTTAGGATACCCCATCATTTTAGAAAGACCTTGGTTAGCTACTATAGAAGCATTAATTAATTAAAAATTAGGGGATATGATGATTTAAAATGGTATAAAAGAAAAAAAATATCCTTATACCCCCATGCAAAACCCTCATTAGTTTACACTGAAACACTTTGGGTAGATGAACCAAAAAAATAAGAACAATATTTCATCCTTGGCCATGATAATAGTACAAGGACACATGTAATAATTAATTGATGAGTTAGCATAAGATCTAGTAGAAGCCATTGAACTCTTGAGCCTAGCTATGAACTATGTTAGTCTATCCACTATGAATATTTTCATCTAGATGTTATGGACTCTTTCAGTCTAGCCACTATAAACTCTATCAGTCTAGATGCTACAGACTCTGTCAGTCTATCCACTATGGACTATGCCAGTCTATCTGCTAGAAACTCTATCTAATATTTGGAAGTTGACTCTACCAATCCATTATCTAAGGAATCCACCATACTTGTTACTACAAACACAATCTTTTAAAATTCAACGTATAACCATAGACCATTGCAATAAAGTATTTGAAATTGGGAAAAAGACAAACTCACCAATTTTTTAACTATAATTCATTGTCCATTAGCCAAAATAATTCCTCTAAGATATGAATTTATAAAAAATTTAATTATATTTCATTTGTAATTACCACACCCATGTCTTTTTAATTCCTTTATGAGTGAATTCAAACAAGTAGAGTTTATCCATCCTGACACTAAACATGTTATGATATTAATAAGAAAAACATTAAATATAAATAGTTGGTTAACACATGATTAAGAAATATATTTTTTATGTCCTATAAAAACACACCAAAGCATTTTCTTGGGATTATACAGATATGAGAGGAATTCATCTAAGTATTTGTACCCATCACATTTACATGAATTAGGACAAATCAGTTAGACAACCACAAAAATGAATAAATCCAACATTAAGGGATATAATAAAGACTAAAATTAAGAAATTATTGGATGTGTGATTTATTTATCCTATCTTAGATAGCCAATGGGTTTTTCTACTGATAATTATCCCAAATAAAAATGGGAAGTGGAGAGCGTTTGTATACTACTAAGAGTTAAACAAAGCCATTATGAGTGATTATTTTCATTTTCCTTTTATTAATCAAGTGTTTGATAATATGGTAGGAAAAAAAAACTTTTATTTTTTGTAAAAATTTAGTGGATATAATCATATAATAGTAGTAACTGAGGATCAAGACAAAACCACCTTCACCTACCCATGGAGTACATTTGCTTGTAGAGTCTTACCATTTGGTCATTGTAATACCCCATCTACTTTTCAACAAGTAGTTCTATCTATATTCTCTGATTTGACTAATGATTATGTAGAAGTGTACATGACTAACTTCACTACTCATAGAAATACATTTTCTTAAGCCTTACACAATCTTGACAAGGTCTTAGCTAGATGTGAAGAACACTAATTGTCACTAATCCATGAGAAATGTTGATGATGATGGATCAAGGTATAGTATTAGGACACCACATCTCTAATAAGGGAATCCAAGTGGATCTTAATTAAATTAAAATAATTTACAACCTAGCTATCCAACATAATCAAACTAATATCAAGAGTTTCTTAAGTTATTCTAGTTTTTATAGACATTTTATATAAGACTTTAGTAAAATTGTTGATCTTATGTTTGATTTACTATCAAAATAAAGTGAATTAATGTGGAGTGATGATTGTCAAAAATCCTTTGAAGCCATTAAATAAAAATTGAGCTCTACATGAGTATTGAGAGGATCTAATTGGGAAAACCCCTTTCACATTTATACTAATGCTTCTAATTATGAAATAGGGATAATTATAGGATAAAAATATGAGAATGATCATATGTATGCCATTTATTACATCAAAAAAAATATCACACAAACTAAAAGGAATTATAAAAACACAAAAAAGAATCCCTTGCTGTAATTTATGCCATCAATAAATTTAGACACTATATTATAGGTTATAATGTATTTATAAACATAGATCGTTTAGATATAAGGTATCTCATGAATAAAATTATATTATGAGGAAGAATCATAATATGGTTGTTACTTTTATAGTAATTTTATATAACCATCATTGATAAACCAATAAAATCTAATATAGTTGTAGACTTTCTATCCAGAATAAACAGTATAGGTTGTGAAGAACCAATTAAAGATAGTTTTATAGATGAATAATTATTTGTTATTTCATTAAAATCCCCATATTTTGATGATATAGCCAAATATTTGACCATGGGGAAGTTTTCTTCTCATTTTAATCGAAAATAAAGAAAATTATTAATTAAATAAAGTTATTCTTTTAAGTGGATTAATGACATGTTATTTAAGTATGGACTTGATCATGTGTTTTGCAGGTGTGTATAAGATAATGAAGCTTATGAAATCATTAGAGCTTGTCATTATGTAACAAGAGGAGGTCATTATTCAAAAAAAAAACCATGCACAAGATCTTAAGAATAAGATATTCTTAGCCTTCCCTTCATAAGCAAGTAAATAAGTATATTATAAAATGTGATCCATGTCAAATGATGGGATAACTTACACTATCAATAGATATGCCTTTTCATCCATAGGTAGTATTTGAACCATTTAAGAAATGGGTAATAGACTTTGTTGGTTTTTTAGATCCTCCATCCCAAGGAGAGGAATACATCCTAGTATGTATAGATAATGTCACTAAGTGGGCTAAAGTCTAAGCCTTGTTTTTTACTAGAGAATAAGTAGTAACATATTTTATATATTTTAAGATTATGCAATGATTTAGTGCACCTAGGGAGATAGTATCAAATTAGGGACCACAATTTATGTCTAATATGATCAAATATTTTGTGGAAGTATACCAAGTCAATCATATTAAATCTTATCCTTACCATCCATAATACAATGGATAATTAGAAGTAACTAACAGAGAGTTAGAGATCATTCTGACCAAGATAGTCAACAAAAATAAAAAATATTGTGTAACTAAAATACCAAAAGTAGTATGGGCCTAAAACACTTCTTGGAAGACAACCACTAGTTTTTCATCTTATGAGTTAGTGTATGGAAATAAACTGTTAATTTATATTGAATTTAAATTACAAACTTTGAAAATAGAAATATAATTAAGCATTGATTTGGATAAGGCAAACCAAGATAGAATTCTCCAATTAAATGAACTTGATGAAATGAGGACATAAGATTTATAACAAATAAACATGATACATCATCAAATAAAAATATGGCATGATTCCCACATCAAATCAAGAAGATTTAAAGAAGGAGATTGGGCACTTTTGTTTGACTCCAAGTTTTCATAATCTAAATGCAAGTTGAGAACAATATGGTTAGGCCCATATCAAATAGAAAATATATTTGAGAATGTATCAGTATAATTATTTCTAATAGATGGAATTTAGAAGACATTATTTTTCAATGGACATAGACTAAAATTATATCAAAAAGATATCAATAAAGAAGAGTTTGTTCAAAACATTAGGCATTAAGTGGTTTTTATGGAAGGACGTAATTCTTCCATGATAACAACTCCATGATAGTATATTATATAAAATAGAAGAAAGATACCAATTTTTGGTTTTCTTCTTTCCAATAAAAAAAATCAATAGTGGAAATACTTTTTAGGATGCTATTGATAATGTTGATCAAAAAACCATCATGTTGGTTGGTCATGCATTGAATAAATAGCCTTGGCTTGAAAATCAAAATGGTTAGTCAAGGGAAAAATAAAAAAATACAAATTTTAAAAAATAGTAGAAAAATGATCAATTTTTTTTAGGAAATAAAATCACTAATATGTTTATTTGTATACATTCCTAAAAGACTAATTCATACATTTATTCTCTATTTAGAATAAAGTGGTAGGAAAACATGAAGGTTATGAGTATGATTAGGTAAGTAGGGTATTTTTTTTATCTACTTAGGTTAGTATAAGTATTTTTGGTTCATACATGTTTATGTTAAAGAGGAGGTTTGAGGAAAATATGTCTTAAAAGGCATCAAAGTAATAACCAAACAATATAATTTGATGACATGGAAAGGTAATAAGTTAAATGACATGCAATTAAAATGAATGCCATTAACAAAAACATTTGATGACATGGAAAGGTAATAAGTGAAAGGACATGCAAGTAAAAAGAATGTCATGTCAACTTTATTCACATGTATAAACCATCTACCAACTCAATACATAGTACTTTGAATAAGGATGATGTGTTTGATAGTGCACAAGTCTAATAAGTGTGATAGTACATTGAATCTCTTTCCAAGATAGTTTTATATAAAACCTCCACATCATATCATGATTACTTTAGATCATATTTGCAATTACTAAAATAAAATTAATATTATTTGATTGATTCCTTTCATTTTTCATTATTATCTCTTTTTTATATTGTCACTAACTATTTTCACCTACTAAATTACCCCCAACTTCTAAAAAATTACAAGAGCTAGCATGGGATAAAATAAATTATCTAAACTTGAGTCCATAGTTGGACTGATGATTGATGAAATTTCTATAGCATTTTTTGAGTAATTTGGATAGCTTTATTTTTTGTAAAAAATTGAATTACATGATGAAACTTTGATGAACAAATATAATAGAAGAATCCACTATAGTTAGAGGCATCGATATTCTAGTTTTCATCACAATCATCAGCGAAATTTTTGGGATTACTAAATAAGGTAAAATAATACTTAGGAGAACTCATTTTATGAGTTAGTTACACAATTCAATGTGAATGAATAAATATATATTGTATGTGTACATAATCATCAAAGAAAGGCCAAAGGGATTAGTAGGTAAACCCTACCTGAAACTTAGAAATTTGTTTCATTTTGGGTTATGAAATATTTTATGTGTGAAAGTCAATGCAGTGTTTTGAGGTGTGATGCAATGAGGATCATTATTCATCTCAATTATGGTTATTAATAGATTCAACATAGGGTCAAAATCCCCTTATACCTATATCGAACCATTCAAATGTTGGCCTCTAATAGATCAACTCTACTTCATCATCATGGCCTTATCCATTTGATTATTCAACATCATTTCTTTCAAAAAAATAAATAAACATGGAAGAAGTTTTGGAAATATATAATCATTTAGTCTTCAACATCTCTTTCAATTTTTTTTTATAAAAACATCAATACCCAAGGGAAAATAAGAAGCTTCCTCTTCTAGGGTTAGGGTTTTATCTAGTGAAAGATGATAGACTAGATCACAAACAACACATGTTATTGAATAGATTTTTTAGTAGAATCCAATAAAAAATAAATTAAGACCTAGGTTTTCATATTCTCATCTAAACCCTAAATTTAAATATATCCATGAAATAATCACAACACAGGTACCTAAAACAATATGAGCATCACAAACAGTCGAGGATACCTCTTTAAAAGATGATAGTTCCCATTTGTAGATAAAAAGAAGATTTAGAAATTTAATCTTGGCACAAGATGATGAGGAGATATAAGTATCTATAACCATTTATACCCTTTGATAATCACCATTGTTTTCTTCACTAAAATAGTAAAAACAACAAAACTTCATGAAGAAGTTGTCACAACAAATATTCTTTAGTCAATAATAGTAGCTCTTGATGGAGAAGTTATCACAATAGATATTCCTGAGTCAATAGCATTGGATCCTAATGAATAACATGTCACAATAGATATTCTTGTTAAGGAAGTTATTCAAGAAGGAAATATTCTCATAGAAGAAATCTAGTATAAGATGTAGAATCTTCTCCATCTTCTTAAAATCCTAATATAAGACCATTAATAGACAAAGGGAAAAGTATTATGGTCTCTGAAGGAGAAAAATCATCCAACTCCAATGAACATATAGAATTGTAACTCATCCTTGCACTATCTAAAGTTGATTTCATCATCAAAAACTAATTTGTATATATTGTTGATCTTTTGGCTCAGCTACAATGTAAGGATTCCCTAAATTATTATTTGAATCAAAGATTAGATAGTTTTAAAAATAAGGTTTTGGATCACATGAATAAAATCAAAAGGCTTGAGAAAAAATTAACTCATTTTGATGAAGAAATGGTAAATTACTAGATATATCACTAAATTAGAAGAAGACATTAAAATATCAACTTTAGAATTCTTAGCAACAAAATCTTTCTATGTAAACTTCATCTTATTCTTCTAAACATTTAGTTGATCAAGCATGTCAAACTATTATCTATCATGTTGAATACTTAGATAAATTTAATTAGGTATGTTTTGAGTTCAGGGAACTCAAGGAAAAAAATAAATACTTAGAAAATGAAAAATAGACAATGAAGGAAATTTTAGAAAAAGAAAAATAGCAAACCCAAAAAATTGAAGGTAATCTAAAAGTTGCATGTGAAATAGGGGAATACCTTCTATATTGTAGAGATCCTTATCCCTATTACTTCTTGTATTTGCATGAATAATTTTATAGGTGGTAGCTATTGAGAATATCATGTGATTTATCTCATAACATTGAAGATCCTTCTATGTTTCCAAACATATTTTAGGAATCCACTCTAGAACAATAGGATTTATTAGGTGAATTTTATCTATGTATTCTGATAGTAGGGGACTATAATAAGTTTATGGTCAATCTATAAGTAGGATAATTTCAATTGAGAGCTCTTCTTTCTAATTATAAAAATTAGATAGTTTGGAAATCCAAACATGAGGAGTATGTGAAAAAATAAAAAACTACAAGGCTATGTATTAAACCTACTTTTTCTAGTGCCAAAAATATATCTATTAATTTTAGATCTACTTATTTCATGAATCCAAACATCAATGATTATTAATTTCAAGATTTGTATAATAGTATTGTCTCTTTTTGTCTATATCCAAGACAACATTTTGATGATATATTTATAACTAGTGTCAGACATTGGGACACATTGACAATTTCATTAAAGAGAAGAGATTTTATGTCTCTAGCCAATTTAATATGGAGCTTATGAATAATAGAAGCTATAAATGACATGCTTGTTGATGCCATTAATTCAGAAGGCAAACAAATTTGGGTTAGCATGAGATTCAGGCTACCACTTCTTCTGACTCCTATTCCACCATGGAATAGATGGAGTCCTTAAATAGATGACCAATTTTAGAATTCAAAACAAATAGTGTAAAAATATCATGGTTTTACCAATCCCATGGATGATCACTAGGCTAATGAATTTAACACATATGACCTTAGCCAGTGTTTACAAGATAAAATTTAGAGTTATGAAGGGTAGAGCATGAGTTGAGTTTACAAAATGGACTTGAAAAAGGTAAATCATGGGGGAAATGATGAGTCTAAAATATGACTCATTATTACTATCAATTTTCTTCATTTTTATTCCATTACCTCTCCTTTGGACTGAACAATGTAAGGATCTTAGGCTTATATCTAATATTATTAGTAAATGGATACTTTATCTTAATGTAAATAAAGTCTAAGTTAATAATTATGTCATTTAATTGTAACTATTTACATGTTTAGTATCTAAATTTTATGTATATACAAATGATACAACATTCTATAATGAATAAAGACCTTTTTAAATATCTTATAAAGTAACTTATATGAAATATTTTGACATTTGGCAAGTTAAAAACTCATTGGACACACTTATAGATCATTCAAGTCTTCTCTAAACTAAGGTACAAACTTGTCTAGTATCTATGGACTCACATAGCCCATTACTACAGACTCTCCTAGTAGCTACAGACTCATCCAGTCCCTAGTTAAGGGACTCATCAGCATATGACTTCATTTTTCACCAAAGTACTCTAAAATTATTATTAACATATCATCCTTGCTATAAAATTCTTAAAAATTTCAGATCCTTGAGGCAATTTGTTATGGACTTCACCAGGTTCTCATAGAAATAACTCCATACTCTACTAGAAATTGCTACAAACTCTATCAAGGCTACTCCTGACTCTGCCAAAACTACTCTAGATTCTTTTAGTCCATATTATAATCTTGTAGAACTAAAATATCCATAATTTACATATTTATCAATGTACTTGAAGATTATTTTGGTCACTTACTATTTATAGGATTACTATAAATAGTATATCTATAAATAAACTTTCTATATATATCAGTCAGTGTAAATATGTCACTTAGTCTTTATAAGGAAAATTGATCTAGTAGATCAAGGAAGTCATTGTTAGAAGATGTGATGTGAATTTTGTAATGAATGTATCTTCCTATTTCAAAACATCAATCACCTATTTTGAAGAACCACTAAAATTAGGATATTTGTCTTGATAATAGAAGATTGGCTACTGAGATCTGGGATCTACATTTAGAATATTATATAAGTATATTTTCATTTCTTAATACATAAGCTATAGAAGAGAGATAATATATTATTATTTAGTTAATATTTTAGAATAGTTATAGTTATATTCATGTAATCTATTTTGATCAATTAATGAAGATATATCTAGTGTTAAGTACTAAGTTTTGTTTTCATTCCTATTCCCAAGGCAAGCAACGGCCCACTCTCCTCAAGAACTAAGAACATATTTTTGTATGGTATTTTATGTATTTATAGATTTCATTAATTATAAATATATTTCATTTTCAGAAAAATAATTATAAATATATTTCATAACCTATATGAGATTATCTTTCAGTTTTAAGAGTTAATTCAAGATTTCAAATCAGTGGGTTTAATTTCAATAGATTGTTTACATTTAACAAGTGTGTTTACTTTTAGTAGATTATTTACATTCAAAAGTGTGTATACTTTCATCAGATCGATTAATTTTAGCAAGTGTGATTACTTTCAGTAGTGTGTTTATTTTCAGCAATAGTATTTAGTTTATTAAGTTAGACTACAAAGTGTTTCAATTCTAAAATTATATTTCTTTATTTCATAATCAAATACTTTATATAATAGATTAGACATTTAAAAAAGAAAATAACCCCCAAATCATCTTTTTAAGACCTAAAACCATAAGCCTTACTATAGATAGCTTTAGACACTACCCCTAGTTTGAATGACATCAACATATAAATTTGATTAAATGAAGGGATTAATGACACCTATAAACTTCTACCCATTTGGTAAAATACTTGGTTGATGTGATGATGAAGTGATGATTGTATGAATAAGTAGGGGGGAGTTTACCTACTAAATTGAGACCCTATGTAGAAAAGGGCCATGAAGTAATGATGGGTTGTAATACCCTAGTAAGAATATATATCTCATGTGAAAAATGTTAGCACTTCTCACATTTTTGTACATACTCAACAAAATCATGGTATAGAATGGGATAGAAATATCCCATCTTATGGAATTTTCAATTGGTTGTGTGGCCATCAAATCATCCATTACACATGCCATTGTGATAATTAAATAGGACATTTTATAACTCCTCTTGGTCAACACACCAGAGTAACATGCCATCAAAATAATTGTGAAAAAGGACCATATCTAATATAGTGTACTTAGACTCTACTTCATTGTCAGCATCATCATCACTCATCACTGGTGATGGAGTTTGAATAAGATATGTGGGGTCACCCCTAGGCAGTTTAAATCCAAGTCCATAAGGTCTTTCATACTTAGTCATGGAAATTGGGTCAATGGTTCCTTTCTAATTTCGTTCAAGGCCTCTTCCTTCATAATTGTGATGCTCTGTGATCCTATTAGGAATAGGATACTTTGCACTTTTATAACAATCAGCTTGGTCATCATTGTATAGCCATGATTCTTCCCCTTTAAGAGGGTCAAGTTCTAGGCTAAATGCTGGTACAAATGTGATAGGTCCCTTCTCTTTCTTCTTTCTTTGCTAATGCATATGTGGGGTGACTTTAGGTCACCTAAAGTTTTTTGGATTATGAGGAAGATTGGAAATATGAAATTTATCATGGGTCACATACTCTCTTAGTCTATTATCTAAAATGGTGAAATTATTAGAAGCTTCAAGAGGTAACTTGTGGGAAATGGAATCAAAGGTATTAGAATCTATGTAATTATTTTGTGAAAGATCAATAAGTATGGCCTTTGCTTTATCCTACTTGGAACTTGGATTCATGCCATACTGATGATTGTAGCTATGAAATTTGGCCTCAAGATGTTTATGGTGTTCATATAGGTGTAAATATCCTAAAATATTCGCTTCCATCCTTGAGTGGGAAAAATGGATACATTAGTGTAGCGTTGATGAAACTACACGAATCTCATGTAACCAAAGCTTACCTAGAAGCATATTATATGACAACTTAAGATCAAGCACATGGAAAAGTGTATCATGGGTCAAAGGCCCAATGAAAACTGACAAGCTAATGGATCCTTGTGATTCTCTTTCTTGATTATCATAGGCTTTGATGGTTATTATTTCTGGCTAGAGATCTACCATTGTGTACCCAAGAAGCTTGATGAGCTTTAGAGACACTATGTTGAGGCTTGATCCATTGTCTAAGGACACATTTCACTTGATGCCACTTTATATAAACTTATATGTATAATAGGCTATTATGAAGTAGGACAAGGGAAGATATATCAATTTGGTTGAATGTGACTTGTTGGGCTGAAGCTAGGTGTCCAACCAAAGCTTGAAATTTATCAGGGGATATGTCACTAGCAATAGTGGATTGGGTTAAAAACTCATTAAATATGTTCTAGTGGATTAATGACATTCACAACAAATCTAAAATAGAAATTTGTGCTGGTGTATTCTATAATTGTTCCATAATATCAAACTTCTTGTCTTGGTCAGTATTGAATGGTTTATTCCAAGGCTGAATGGTTGGTTGGATGATAGGTAAAGTGGTAGATGGTTGTGGGCCTAGGATAGTAATATTTCACCATCAAGTTGTGATTTCATAATTGGGATTAAATATTGGAAGATTATTACTAACAAATGTTAGGAATGGTGTGGGACCAAAAAAGACAAGTCCTAATTTCCAATGCACTCATATGTTGTCACATGGCAAGAATGAGTTGTCAATATAAGGTCCAAAAAGGGAAGTCCTAGTTTTCTAGTTTGCCTATATGCACTCCCAAGTCAAAGAAGGATTATCCATGTAATTTGGTTGAATGTTATTATTTAGTAATGGTCTAGGTTGATTAGTGCTTGGTCAAAGATTAATGGAGATGGTATTAACACTACCCCCTACAATATGACCTGTAACCTTGTTGTATTCATGTACAACTACATGGTAGGTTAGTTGGTTGTTACCATTCTAACCTTGGTTTTTTCCATTGTTCTGTCATTATGGGTTTTGTTATTGATTTTACTAATTTTTCTAGTTCAGCCTTTGATTTTGATATTGTTGATTTTATTGCTACATTGGCCATTATTGTTGTTATTGATGATTGTTCTATTGCTATTGATTGTTATGTCAAGAAAATGGGTTTTGATAAGTCTCAAGAGTTTGATTAGAAGTGGAAGCACCATTATCCAATGTTATCTCCCCATTATCCAATATATTCTCAATTAAATGCTTAATTTGGACACATCTTCATAGATTATGCCCATTGACCTAATGATATTCATAGAATTCATTTTCATGGTACCAATTAGGATAAGGAATGCTTTACGAATAATGCTTTGGTATAGGTCAACTAATCAGATTAGCAATGGTAAGCTTGTAAAATATAGACTCAATAGGTTATTTTAGGTCACTAAAGACATGATGTGTGGGCATGGTTCTCCTAGGAGGAGGGGTTTGTAATGGTAAAAGTTTTTGTATTTGTTGTGCAGGTCTTGGTTGTTCTACTTGTAACATTGATTGGAGAGGTTTTTGGGTAGGATTAAGCTAAAAAGTTGGTGTAGATGATGTTTTCACTATTTTGACATGACGTGATTTGGTTACTCCATTTTAGATAACATTCCTATTGTAGTTGAATTAATTTGATCTTTCTTGGTTATTGGCATGTGCCAATTGTGATGCTTGCACTTGAATGGGATGTTGATTTTGGCCATTTTCCTAATTGGTAACTTGATTTTGATTAGTTGAATTAAGATTAACAACTCATTTATTGATGAGTGTCCATTTGATCAACAAACCTTTATCAATGATCTCTTGGAAAGTATGTGTACATTGTAGTTCTAGATGATAAGCTATCTCACTATGCAAATTTTTAGTAAACATAGTGACTAATTATTTATCTAGTAAACTATGGGTGAAATGAATTGAAAGGGATCTCCATCACTATAGATAACTTGAAAAACTCTCACCAGATTTTTGCTTTGCTTGTGTTAAATCCACTAATGAAATCTCATGTTTGATATTATAGGAAAAGTGTTGTACAAACTTATCAAAAATATCATCAAAATCCATCACTGTATTTTTGGGCAACTTTAAAAACCACTCCAAGGCTTGGCTAGCCAAGCTCTTAGGAAACAAGAACAAAAGATATATGTTGCTATATGCCACTGGTTGACATATGACAAAGAACTCAATCAAATGAGCCTTAGGGTTACCTTTACCTTTGTATTTGTTAAATTTTGGTGGTTTGAATCTTGGAGGAAATGGTATTTGAAAATACTCCATGTTGAATGGATAAGAACACACATCATCCAAATTAAAAAATTTAGTCTATTTCCCAGCCTGAATGGCAATAATTGCATCCTTCATTTGTTGCAATTATTGGGATAGGAAACTAGAAGGAACATTGGTTTAAGGGAGAATATTAATTTGGGTAGATGTTTGGGAGGTCACAAGTGGGACACTTTGACTAGGGTATGATGGAGATATCTATTGGGGTATATTAGTTTGGTTGGGAAATGGACTAGGAATATGCAAACATGGATTGGGATTTACTTATTATTGCACATTTGGTTGTGCAATATTTTAGTTTATGTTGGAAATAAAGGTGTGACTAAGAGGATTTTGTAGTTGGGATGAAGGGATATAACTATGCTATGCCTATTGTGGTTGTAAATGGACATGTTGTTGAATAATAAAACCTTGATATTGAGTGGGAACTTATGGACCAAGACCCTATCTATAAATTTGTGGCACATTTTTAACCAATGGTTGTGTAGTAGGCACTTGAGAAACATGGGAGCCTCTTTGTTACATGAATCCCTATGGGGAAGTGAAATTAGGTTATAGATTTAGAATATGTCACTAACCAATATTTGCACATTATTGACTAGTAATTGCTTGGTTTTGGATTGGCATATTAGTCTATGACTGAAGAGGTATGTTTGTCATTACCTGACGAGGTGAAACATTAGTTTCCCATTGTTAAGGTGGAAATATATTTAGCCTTTATTGCGTTGGTACACTAGATTATGCCTATTATTGTGGAATACTACTCATTATTTATTGAGGAGTATGATTCATCACATTTTGTCATTGAGGCATGACATTGGTTATTGTTTGACTACCTAATCCCATAGGTTGTACACTTGAAGAAGTAGTTGATTGAGGTTGGGATGTAGAAACTCCTGCTCCTTGGTATGATGATCTACTCAAGGTATTAACTATAGGCACATATTATTGACTAGTTGTTTGTGTGTTAGTACCACTTGGATTGGGATTGGATGATACTTTTAAATTGTCCACTACATTTGGTTCACTATTCTATGTAGAGGATGAAGACACTTCTTTAATAATGAGTATATGCATCAAGTTATCTACCAAATTAGTTTGTATGAATGGGTTGAAACTTAGATTCTCTTTTCTAGTTAACTCTATCAACACTCTTTTTGAAGGAACTAAGTCAATAAGAGGTTTACTCATCACGTTAATCTGATTGAAATTACATGCTAGATTTAGGTAGGTTTGATATGCTATCTACATTTGGTTAAAGTGGTATTCCATGATGTTTTTGCCTCTATTAAGTAGATTAGGGTCCTGATATGTTGTTTAGATTAAATCCAAAGGATTGTTAGAAGAATCCTATTGATCATAAATTATGTTTTGGGGCACTCTTACTAGGCTTGGTAAATTTTCACAAGGAAATTCTACTAGAAACTTGGCCCCTACCTATATAGATCTAACCAAATTCTCATCTTTATTTTCCAACAAATGTTACTCAAACAAAAATGGATCATATGTGGAAACTGTATTAGTAGGATATGACTATTGAATAACTAGATCGTCTGTTATGGGTATTGTAGCTAGGTATTGTGCTATTTGTTCTTGGTATTTTTCTGAATAAGGTGGTGTATTAACCAAATAATTAGCTAATGGATATTGGATTTATGCCCTTAAATAAGTATTATAAGAGGGATAAGAATCCATCACATAAGAAATATTATCCACATAAGGGTCTTGCACCATTTCTTCCTATGTAACCACATTACTAACTCATGGATTATACACAAGTCCACTATGAGTGTAGGAATACATGTTGGGATCCATAGTCAAGATTTTTTTTAATAAAAGGTCAAAGAGTTCTTCAAACTCTAAAAAGATAATGTATAAAATAGATGATGTTCAAACTAGGTCTAGATTTGTCAAAAGGATCAAAAAGGTTTATGCAAAGATTTCATGAAAAAAAAAGCTAGCATTAAATGTCCAATGTCTCAATGTTTACACAAAGATGAGCAAAGAAATGGGCTGAAAATCGAAATGCTAAAATATAAGGTTAAAGTGAATCAAATCAGTCTAATCTATGAAATTAAAAGTTGTTAGGTCTTTTGGCCAAACACAACATCAAAAGATAAGCTCAAACAAGGCATGTGCTAGGACTCTCGGTCAAATGACATAAAAATATAGACTTTGAACATAGATGAAAGTTTTAATCTAACAGATTTGAAACACTTCTAACAAACACTATGCATTTGATTCTTGGATATGAACTTGATCAACTAGGTATAAAGTATGAAATAAAAGGCACTTTAGTGATAGTTTATTTTCTCATAAATAATGGTATAAAACTTGGTTCTTTTGACAAATAAGCTAGACAAAAGTGAATAGTATAACTATGCTAGACAAAAGATCACAAAAGTACACTCAAATTGATCTAAAAATGTAGGAACAAATTTGAACTCTATGCAAGAGGTTCTATGAAACAATATTTGAAATGTTTTGGGTAGTTTAACGATGATATACTACCCAAAATGTGTGATAAAAAAGTTTATTTCAAAAACTCTCTAAGGCAAAAATAGTTTCCCAAAATTTTGATAGCATAACACTATTATTATTAACTCCAAATGTTTATGGTGCATAGACTCAAAGTGTAAGTGTTTATCATAAAATGGCTTAAGTCTATCAAGTGGTGATAATGATTATGAGTCTTAAATAGCCTTCAAATCAAATGGGAAATTGAACCTAAGTTCCCTCAAGTTTAGTGAAAATGGTAAATACACTTAACACATCAACCCTATGAACTTATAAAGGTGAAAATTTGAATTTATATTATAAATGAAGGACTTAAACAACTTTGGCAAAGGTCTAGACTCAATTGAGCATCATAACTAAACCAAAGTGGATGATATGACTCCCAAGTTTTGATGGACTTTGAATCAAGGCAAATTTGATTATCTCATGTGGGCAACATAATGCCACTTTATTTAAAGGAAAATGAGGACCATGTGTTTGGTTTGAATTTTTTGTTTACACCAAGTTTTGACTCCAAGTAAGAATTTAATGTAGGACAAAACTCAACTAATTAATTGCTCTTAGACTCTAAACTGACAAGGTTTCTTTGTATTATTGTATTCCATCTATATACATCATTTGAGAGGATTTTAATTATTCATCTAAAATTAAATGTGTATTATATAGTAGGGGTTTTACACCCCCCTTCTCTCAAATGATAGTACTGTGACATAGACCTTAAGGTGTACCTTGCACCAACAATACTTCCATGGAAAGTGGGGTTTTGTCTAAGATCTACAAGTTTATAAATGTTCTAGGGGAATAAATTTCATAATGACTTTCACACAAAACAATGCAAAATAAAATCACATATTTTGGGTCCATATCACTTGGCTTGTTACAAAAAGGTCTAGTCCTTTTTCTAACCACTACATCCTATTATTTGCTTAGTGTAGTGTGATGTCCAAAGTGCCACTACATCTCATGTGAAACTCCAAAGGAGTAAGTGAATTTAATGTTGAGAGATGAAACCCTGGGTCAAAGCTTCCCTAAAGAAGTTATGAGAGGTGATGAAGTCCCCCTTGCAAGCCAAGTTTGCATAAAAATAAAAAAATATGAAAATAGAAAGACTTTAGGGTCATTTTCAAGGTCACCCAAAATTTGATGAGTTTTTAGGGAGTGATTGAGATGACTTTATTTCTAAGCCTTGGACTAGGCTATTTGAAATAGGAATGGCACTTTTGATTCCAAGGGTTCTCTAAAGGGGACAAATGGAAGAGGATACATGCAACATCCCTCTTTTTTCCAAACAAAAATCTAATTTAAACAAATAAGTGAATACAAAAATATTGGAAAGGTGAATTCATTTTTAATCCCAAATTCAAAAAATGAGGTGGTGTTCATTTTACCCCTTGGTCTTAGTTGTAACTTTGAAAACTAATGCTAAAACACTTATTTAAGCACCTTAAATGTTACTTTAAGCACTAAAATAATGTTCCTAATTAATTTTAAGCATGGAAAAGGTGATATAAACATGTTTTTAATAAATTTTAAGCTTTTTCTTGCAACAAAAATGTTATCATTTTGTTTAGCCTTGAAGCTATTTTGGGTTTGAAACAATGAACTTTAAAAAAAGAGCTCTTAGGTTTATGTTTTAATAAAAACACAGTGACCAATCTTAGTTTTATAACTGATGATTATTAAACTTACTAATAAACAATATTTATATAACTAACATCATTTATACCAATAGTGACTGATGAGAGCTATCCAACTAATGATGGTTTTATTAATCGATGTCAGTTACTGTGTAAACCTGTGATAAATAAAAATGGTAAAACAAAGCTAAAAAATCAAATTATGAGAGTTTTAATGATCCAAATGAATATTTAAAGCTACATAATGATATTCTTCATGTTTTGGATGTATTTTGTCCCATCAGGTGTGCCATTATGTGAACTATGAATTTGACTCAAGAGAGGATGGTTAGTATGGTGTTAGTTTCAAAATGAAAGAAACACACTAACTAGCATAACATCTCTAGGCCTAGACACTAGGGAGAGATTAGTTAAAAAACATGAATAAAACACAAATAAAATACAAAATAAACCTTATTTTACCTCCCTTTTATGCTCCAAAATGCTTATTGCAGTGGCTTGCTTAGCTTGTGCTCATGAAGTCCTCTGCAATAGAAGCTTGGCTACCTTCATCTCTCCTTGACACCTTTGGCTTTGGATTAGCTTAGATTGGAATCAATTTTGAATGGTAAAAAAAGTTTCATGAAGATTTTAGAACCAATATTTAATTATAACTTTGCATAATCATGTCTTATAAATGATGTTCATGGACTCTCTATTTATAGATTTTTGTAAATGTCTAGAATCAACCTGAACCATCCATCCTGAGATTGAGATGTGTGGTTGAGGATTAATTAAATTTTTGGAATTAAGTTTATAATTATCCTCATAATGACATTATAAGAAGGGAAAATTAAGATGCATGGAGGGCATAAATCCTTATATTTGTGGCATTTATGGCCTAGGGATGTCTTCTCAAGAAATTAGGTCAACTGATGATGTAGATATTCAATATTCATTTCCAAAACAAATTATTCAAAAATTTCCCATGGAATTATTAATTAGGCCTTGATTTTTATTAATTATCTCTTAAGAATGATTAAGCACTTTGTGCCTAAATTACTCAAATTAATCAGAATGCCTTCTTATTGGTCCAAAATTTGACTAGATTAGAATTGGAAGTCAATATCAGATGCATTAGAATTATATTCCCATTTATGATGTTATCAAAAATAAATAATGAAGGTACATGTCTTGTGAAATATATTTAATAGGAAAGATCAATCTAGAGCACCTAGGTGCAAAATTGGCATTTTGACTCAAAATGATCTGATCAAAGTTAGTTGGCCCATAAATTGCATTAACCCATTTAGGGATACCCTAGCCAAAATAGGCACTTTAATATGTTAGTTTCACATCATTTAGTTTGTTTTAGTGTTTTTAGGCCAAATTGTGCATTTTGGGTGGAAATTGACCAAAACCCTGATTGGAGGTTAATGGTGGCCAAATTTAGGTGTCTACAATGATAACATGAAGACATTTTATATATTCTGAATTGGAACCTTCAAGGTAGGTTTTGTTTACTATGTAATTGATGATGTGTGTGTACCTAGAAGAGGAACTAATGATATATTTTTTTAATATAGCATATCAGATCATAAGGGAAATCGGTATTTGTTATCACATAAATTTTACATTATCTTGATGTTGTAGCTCACCATGCAAAAATATAATGATACAATGAGATCACCTCCAAGATATAGGACCTTGTTTAATTGAGATGAACCTATAAATAAGGTAGGCTTCCTTTCACTAAATTCATTACAATTGATAAATTACTATCTTATATGTAAATTTTGCTTCTTAGTGATCTTGCATATAAACTAGGGTTTGACTATGAGAAAAGAGTTTTAGGAATGAAATTGCAAAACTAAAAATGGTGATTGCACCAAATATTTTTAGTTTATTTTAATTATTTATTTGAATTAACATAGTATAATAATAAATATATTGAAAATTATTGGAGTAAAACTCATGCAAATGTCAAACCAAAGGTAACATTGGGTATTTTCTCATATAAGGGATGATATATATATATATATATTTTAATCAAAAAAAATTTTAAAAGAGAAAAATAATGTCATAAATAAAATTTCATAACTGAAATAAGAATAAAAACATCTATAAACTAGATAATAACCTTGTATACATAAAGATAACACATACAAGAAAGGCAAATCTTCAATTTATTCTCACTCTCCAGGTTACAACATGTAGATAAGTTATTCAAAATGTAGAATAATCTCTCTAATAGTAAAAATATAAATGAGATACCTCATAGTACCCATATTTATATAAAAAGTCTTATTTAAGAGATGTATCTAACAAATAAATCCATACTTGGGGGAAGACCATGTAAAATATGGAAAATCCTTGCAAAGGGGGTGTGATCTTAAGCTACAATGGCATCCTTGGCAAGGTGAATGGTTGGAAAAGAACATGAAAGTGTTGGGAATTCCACTTGAATAATGGAGGCATGGGAGAACTTGTATAATATTCATGAAACACCTTTGTCTTCCTTAGTTTAGTTGTTGTAGTTTCTCCTTGCAATGAGGTGCCAAAGTGAAACTCAAAATTTAGAACAATAGATATCTTTAGATAACTTTTTTTTTTTTTTTTTCAAAAGCTAACTTGTAATTTTAAATTTGGACTTTTACAACTCTAAAGTCATACAATTTTAATAAAACTAGATATACATTTTATAATATGTGATTTTTCAATTAATCAACTCAATCTTGTCAAAAGGGAAAGTGTAATTTACAATTGTTTTTTTTTACAAATTTTAACCTATCAAAAAGGAAAGTGGAAATTAGAAGTGGCTCTTTTTCAAAAAAGTTATCAAAATGATAGTTAAAATTTGTAATCTACAAATTTATAATATTTTTTACAACAAGGAAATATAATATTTAGAATGTTCATGATGGAAAGAATTAATCTAAAACCAAAACCTCTAAGACTCTTTGTCCTTCTTCACCTGTGTGTTTTCAATATGTGCATAAAAAATCTTAAAGATCTCCATGATACGATCTTCATCAGGACCAAAAGAGTAGAGGTGGTATTTCACATTCTAAAATTATGTCAGAGAGTTCCCTTTGTGTAGCTTTATATTCTTGAGTATTTTTCCCATTTGATCCAATGTATTATGGTACCTAAAAAAATGGTGGATGGAGATCAAGATAAATATGGTGTCTCATTCTGACTCTCCTTTAATCACTCCTTTCAATTTATCTTGAACTTCCTAAATTGAAAGGACCTAGTTTTAATGATTTGTTGCTTAACATGATAATTTATTCAATAAATATTCAATGTCATATAGAATACAATGGCCTTATCATGTGCATCCTTAGCCTTATTGGTACTCTCTATGAGTATCCTTATTTTGAACTAAGCTGTCCTGTCCACTTCCTCTTGTTATGCATCATTTCTCAGTATCTTTTTAATAATGATGATATTAGTTTTAATTGTATCCAAAATTTTCAACTTTGGATAGAAAAGGTTCAAAATTTATATCTCTTCTTGATACTTGTTTATTTTCTCTCTTAAATTTTCCCATCTCTCTTTTAGATTTTTATAGTGGTCCATTACTAATTCAATAACTCTATTTCCCTTTGTTATGATCTCTTCTTCCCAGTCCTTTATATTCCTTCTCATGATGGCAATATCCATTAATTCATCAAGTTTTTCTTGGTTTTTGATTTGAGTAATATATTGTGTAGGTTGGGTAGTGGGTTCATTGAATTTATTTAGTGTAGTCATCAATTGTTAAACCTTGTTCTTCAATTCAACCTTACTGACCTTGTCACTATCCATTTTCTTGAAAAGAGATTTAATGATGGATTAAACATTATGTTTCAATCTATCTCTTTTAAAATTACCAAGGTGAATCTTTGATACCTAGTAACCTCCCACCACTAGATCTTATTTTTATCTATCTGGTGGGGGTACTGTAATCTCTACATACTTCTCCCCTATTGAATCATATAATATCCTTGATATGGTTCTAATAATTTATTTATATTTATTAAATGCATATGTAAGACCAAAATCCAATGTGTTCAAGGAAACCATCTACTTACATTTCTTCCTCACTATCTATACTAACCAACTAGGAGTAGCATCTTATAGCCTAGACACTACCAATTGTGAATCTACAGCTAAATTTGTTACATTGGTTGTCATAGTAATGAGTGTTATATCCTTCACTAATATGGATATTAAGTGTTTTATAGATGTATTTTTAACTTATTCCCCACCTATGGGTTGAGTGTCCACATTTTTATCAATGACTTGTTCTATCTCTACCTCCTTTGTGGGGGTCGGGTTTGTTGTGGAAATGGGAGGAATGGGTGTATTAGAAATGGATGTGTCTATTAGGAGTGTGGGAGATGAAAGTGACACCAATGGAAGAACAAGCATAGGGAGTTGGAAAAGGTGGAACCTATGGGAGTGTATAGTCTAAATTTATGAATGAATCAATTAGTGTTGTGGGGACACTCATGGTTGATGAAAAGGGGAAAGTGAGGGGAGATGAAAATGAAGTAGTAGTTATCCCAAGGGTTAGGATGGATAGAAAAATTATATTTATAATGACTAAAGCCATAGTTATATATTTTTGTATAGTATTAATGATTAACAGGGTGGAAGTGGTGATTAGATATGAGATGAAAGGAATTATAAAAGTAGGGAGTGAAATTGTGGAAGAGGGAAGTAGAAGTGATACCTGAGTGTCTAATTGAATTTATTGAACTATTGACAATGGAATTATTGACATAGGTTAATCAGTGGAAATAAAAGGGGAAATCACTTGAGGTGAAGGTAGAATGGAGATAGGTGGAGGAGGTGTTGAAGCTGATGAAATTATAGAGATGGGAGGGACTATAATAGAGATAGGAGTAGATACTATGACTAAGATGGGAGTAGAAACTATTGAAGTTTCAATAGTAATTGTATCTTCAAATGAAATCACTATTATTTGATCTATACTATTCCTTAGCTACTTGACTATCCTCTCTTGGAATTTGAATTTTTCTTTCTCTTGTGGGAAATCATTGGCTTAACTACTAGAAGGAGTTGAGCATAGATTTTATTCTCATAGTAGACCTTATCTACTAGGGAATAATTATCTACCAAGTCCTCATGAATTGGTGCCATGTTAAAAGCCTTGATTTGATCAATGGTCATCCTATAATAGTCCTTCAATAATACTTCATCTTCATCTTGTAGATCCTCTTAGTAGTCTTAATAGTAGGGGACATGGGAATATGTTGACATCCCCAATGCACTAGTAATGTTATCATTTACATCATAAAATGGACTTGCCTCTAGATACCTCAAGGTCATTTGGGTCATTTTATCATCTACACACTTAGATTTGGATAAAGAAGGGCATGTTTACCTCCCTATGCTAATGGGGAAATGAATTCCCACCTTGTGTTTACTAGATAAAAAATTATGAGTCTCCATGAGCTACCTCAAAAGTTCCATTAACACCCATTTGTCACTCACATAACTCAGAAGGGTGTAAGAATAACCATTGAATCCCCCTACTCTGATGTATGGTTATGTGGGGAATAAATGAAATAATATCCCTAGTTGGTAATCTCTAAAGTGGAAAAATTAGATAATATCTTCTTCTCCAACTCTTTATCAAACATGACTATGAAATAGTAGATGTGTGCATTAATTACTCTTATAAAGTGTTGCCTACTTACCTCAAGAGTGAGGTTAGGGTAATATTTGAAAACTTTATTTTCTTATTCATCTACTATGTTTAGTAATGGGAAGGCTCTCCCCTTGGCTAATATGTAAAATAGATAAGAAGTCATATAGAACTTCATTGTATTGTGGACTTCCATCGATTGCTTATGGATGGAGTCACTTATCAGCTATGCCTAGTGGATGTACTACTTGTATTGGTAGATTACCCATATGTACTGGTACATCTAGTCTTGTAAGTTCTTTACATTAGGGTTCTTAGTGATTTTATATATTAGTATGATTAGATCACCAAATTCATGCTTAAAATATATTATTGCCAATGTTTTGGGAAATATTATGGATATAGCCCTAGGGATCTTTACACAATACTTATTCATTACCCTTTGACACCTATTGTTATTATCATGATAGAACATCTTTGATGATTTAGGATTTATATCTAGGTAACTCTCATATTTAGGTATCAAGAATATGGAGTTTATGAAATTAGGGTCCAGGTTTCTAATCCTTTCCCCTTTGTCATTTAGCACTTCTCTCTTATCTACATAATAATATTTTTCTAATGTGAGAAATAACTTAGGTATCTACACTAATAAGGGTAAATCTACTACCTGGGGTAGTCTATAGTCATAAATGCTCTTAATCCAATCATTTTTGAATTTAGAATTTACTCTAGTCCAAAAATCACCTAAGTTAATGTGACCTAGGTCTATGTCTATTATCTCATTTGTGCTAGATTCCAAACTGAGTGGGACACTAGGTCCCTTGGATTTGAACTTCATTTCTTTTCTAGACATAAATTATAGATAAATTACTAAGGGAAAACCAATTATAGATTTGGTAGGTTTTGAAGGTGAAAAACATAGGTGAAAGCTATGGTGGAGATTGGGGTTATTATTACAAGGAAAATCTCTAATGGAGATGATAGTTTCAAAACACACTTGAATTTTATAAAGAAAAATTTGATGGAGATTAGAATTTCTATTTGCATTGGAAAATTCCATGGAGTTTTGAGGTTACAAATGCATGTGAAAATCTCATGGGTTTTGGAGTTATGTTAGCAAGTGAAAAGTACACGAGGACTTATGCATGGAATCTCAAAAAGGATTATCTATTGGTTTGTATGGAAATTTGGAAAAAACCATAGGTTTTTCAATAACTACAAGATGATTTAAAATGACTCAACAATAATTGATAATATAGACAAAGATGAACCCAAATGACACCTACAAAAATAACTAAAAAACCCTAACAATGCTAAAGAAAATAAAACCCCCTAAATTTTTGAGTAGATAGAAATAAAATGCAAATAAAATAACCTAAATTATCTTGGAAAAGGAAAATAATAGCTATAAAATGCAAAGGGATTTAGGAATATCATGCAGGTGGGAAACAATAGAGTCATGGCTTAGGGTCTAGCTTTAATGTATGGCATGAATGTGTGGCTTTATGGTTCAAGGTTACTATCAGGGTCATAGTTCAAGGTACAGATCTCCAAAACCAAATTATAACATAAACAATGTATTATGACAACCCTAATTCCATTTGTATATAACCTATACAATAAATGCCCCTAGGTCAGTGGTTGGTGGGAGATCCAGAGTTTGTGAGCAATTTTACAAATTTGTAATTTTTTAATTTGTGATTTGACCTCCACATTCCATAAGATGACTTACTTATTTGAAAATGAGAAGGTGAAACTTGACGTGTAATTTGTAACTTTACAAGTTATAATTTACAACTAGATTTATAGATTATGTACAAAGGGTAGTCGATAGGAAGTGGAACTCAAGGCATAACTTGCAAATTTACAAGTTATAAATTTTAATTGGAGTTCTAGATTATATAGGAAGGTTAGTCAATAGGAATCATAACTTGAGTTGCAATTTATAACATTGGAAGTTGAAAATTATAATCAGATTTTTGATTTCTAGTTGGAGTGATGAATAATAATCAGAGGTTGGGATGAAAATTTCAAGTTTTCAAGTTGAAAATTGCATTCTAATCTCCATTTTTCATGGGGTATGTGATTTGTAAGAAACAAAACTTTGTTTCCAATTTACAACTTTACTAGTTACAAATTGTGATTAGGGTTACATTTTATGCAAGGTGTGAGTTGTATAGGAAGTGGAGGTTGGGAAGAAATTTTAAATTTTTCAAGTTTACAATTTTCATTAAAATCTTTGGTTTCCATTGACTTGGTGTATAGTTGGAAGTGGAGGTTGGGAAACAATTTACAATTTTACAAGTTGTAAATTGCACCTAAATCTCCAATTTCCACTGACTTAAGGAAATGAGTGTCCTAGGTCATTTTAAGGTATTTTACAAAAAACTAATGGGTCTCCCTTAGGTTACTTGACATTTTAACATTTTTGGGATAAAAATATCAACATTTTTGACAACCTTTATGGGACGATTGCCTTCTAATAAGTTTCTTTCTAGTAGCCTTCTATTTCATTGGGTATGGAGTCATTTTAATCATAATACACTTTAATTGGTGAAGAATAAAATTGGGATTCACCTAAACATGAAAATTTTTGGGAAAAATAGAATAAACTAAGGAAACAAAAATTACTAATGAGTTGACCTATGTGAAATCATATATTTGGAAAACACAACTAACCTTAATATATACAAATTTATTTGGAATGAATTCGAACCTAAAAAATAAGCTTTTAGGTATATCCCATTGACTAGGATAGGTGGTTTTGATACATTGAGCTTGGATAGATGGAATGTATTAGCTCATTTGAACCAAGTTATAATATATGGACCACTCCATATTTCATCAAAATTGGTGTGATTGTTTAGTTTATCTTTGTTTGCATCCCATTTGAGAACCATGTCTCCTTCATTGAAGCTCTTATAAGATGATTTTTTGCTGAAGTTCTCTTTTTTTGAGCTTGATGTGCTTCTATAAATTTTAATGATTATTTCCTAACTTATAGTTCCATGAGTTTTTCAAATTTTGATATCATTTCATCATTATTAATCAAATCCAATTGATGATTGAGTTATAGAGATGGTAACTCAATTAATAGTGGGACTGTATCTTCTATTACATAAACCAACATGAATGGAGAATTACCAATGTCTCTCTTAGGAGTGATCCTATCGTCCCATAGTGTTGATTTTAACTTCATGTGTCATGTTCTTTGGTTATCTTTCATTGTCTTTTTGATAATCCTTATGATATTTTTGTTGGTAGAATTAGCCAAGCCATTACCCTATGGGTAATAATTAGAATAAGTAATCAAGTATGCATGTAATTTATAGCTGATTCACTCACTTGAGTTCCCATAAAATCTTTGGAATTGTCCAAGATAATGGTATGAGAAACACCAAACCTTGAGACTATGCCATCCATGAATTCCAAGATAGATGCCTTTGTGGCATCTTTCAGTGCAACTACTTTAGTCCACCTTATGAAATAGTCAGTTACTATAAAGACCCATTTGTGGCATGTACTTGATGGTGGATTGATTATACCAATGAATGTTCAGATTAGGTTGGTCAGAGAGGGAAAGTTATTAATATTTGCTTTCCTATGAAGTAAGCACATTCTAGTAGTTCCTTACCCATTTATGGGAATATTTGAATATGTCAAGATAATAATAGCCCCCTCTCATTATTTTTATGGCCATGGTTCCTATAGATAAGTTTCCATCTAAAGGAACAACATGAAATTATTTGAGCACTTTAAGGACTTGATCATGCCTGATACATCTTATCATGACTCCATTCATATATTTTCTAAGAAATATTCCATCAAAAAAATAAGGAATGGATTGGAGCCTAAAATACTTTTTCTTGGACTACTAGAAATCATATGGGTACACATCAGTCTACAAGAAGATGGTCATATCAAAGATCTAGTTATTAAATAGAGGTGGAGTGGCTAGTTGGGATACACTTTGAGCATACACTACATCATATACTAATTCAACAGTCTTAATATCAAAAGCCAATTATTCACATAAGCCCTTTCCTCTTACAAGATTTGTAATTTTGATGTTCATGTCATATTTCATGACTTTTGTGATACATCCTACTCTTTTTTCATTTATTTCCTAGCTCAATAGGAACTCTTGGACGCTTTGGTGACTAACCATAAGATGAATTTTATTGTTGGAAAGCATATACCTAAAATTTTTGAGAGATTTAATTACATCATATACTTACTTCTCCATGAAACTATAAATTTTTTCATAATCCTTCAAGGATTGACTGAAAAAAGATATTGGTTATTCTAATTATTCTTTATTCCACTGGGTTAGAATAGCTGAGATGTTGCCTTCCCCTACAAAAGCATAGAGAATGAAATATTTATCATAGTTTGGGTTGATTAGGGTAGGATCCTGAGAAATATCAACTTGATGGCTTCAAATATATCTTTTCCTTCTTGTGTCTAGCTAAAAATGATACCCTTCTTAATCATTACAGTAAGGGGTTTGGACATAGAGGCAAAATTTAGAACTAACCTTATTATGAAGTTGATCTTTTTAAGAAAAATCTTTAATCCCATTTTATGGATTGGAAGTGTTAATATAGATATAAAACTTATTTTATTTGGATATATTACAAGACCCTCTTTTGAAATAATGTGACTTAGTATTTTCCCTTCATGAATTGAAAAAATGCACTTTTTTGGATTGAGGGAAACTATAAATTATTTGCACATTTCAAAAAAAAATCTAAGGTGATCTAGGTGTGAATCAACATGCTTTGAGTAAATAGTGATGTCATCTAGGTATACAAGGATCATCTCATTTATCAAACCTTTGAAATCCATATCTATGGATCTTTGAAATGTACCACCAATATTAGTGAAACCTAATTGCATCTTTTTATATTCATACATGCCCCATTTTATAGTGAAGGAAATATTAAACTAGTTTGATTCTTTCACTATGATTTGGTTATATCTAGAATAACCATGTAAAAGGGAAAACCTTTTAGATCCTCATATAGTTTGAATAATTTTCTCCATGGATGGAAGGGGATAATGATACTTTAGAGATTCATTTATTTAGGTTCTTGAAATTTACAAAAATCCTAATTTCATCTTTCTTTTTCCTTACAGGGACCAAGTTAGCAACCCAAGATGAGTGTTTGATAGGGAAACTGATATTATCTTCTATCAGTTTGGATAGCTCACTCTTCATCAAGGTTTTTATTTTTAGATTGATTGGTCTTTGTTTATATCTAACAAGATTGATATTTGGGTCAAGTTCTATTTTGTGTTGGGCTAAGCTAGGGTCAAACCTCTGATAACTCCAAGTGAAGTTATTATTAAATTATTGATATAGATCAATAAAATCTTATTTTTTAGAATCATTACATACCTTTCCAATCTTCAGTGTTTTGCCCTTTGAAATGACTATTGGGTCTTAGTCTTCTTCATTTACTATGATGTTCTTATTTTTATCTTTTAACCGATCATCTAAATTGAAGATACTCTCTAAAGTCATAAGGCCCATGGGTAATTTTTCATCTTCAAATTAATGATATATTATCCATATTGATCTTGGAATCTTAACCAATTTTTAATAGAGAATTTAACTTCTTATCTCAAAAAAATCATAATTTGTTGATCATTATTGAAGACTTACTAGTTGGTTGTGTTATTAGGAACATATGGCCTTACTATCAACTTTACATGATGGATATTTTTCTTCTTTATTTCTTCAAGTATGTTATATTAGGATTCTATCAAGGCCATATGATCAATGTCTTTCTTCTATGCTCTTGGTACCACTTGAATGTTTAAAGTGATAAAGTCTTATAATAGGTCCCAAACCCTATGTTTGTAACATCTTAGTAAGTTATTATTGGTTATGCTTCTATATATTACTTGATAAAAAATCAATTCACTATCACCAAATAATTTTAGGGACTTTATCCCTCTTTATTTGGCCAATTGTAGACCTTGCATCAAAGCTTCATATTTAGCTACATTTTTTGTGTAGCTAAATTAAAGTCTGAAAGAATAAAAATAACTCTCCTTTTGTGGAGAAATCAAGACAATACCTATACCTACACCATTACTAATACTTGAGCCATTAAAGAATAGTTACCACATTCCTTAAATATCTTCAACTAGTTTTACAATATTTAAGATGATTGCATCATTTTCATGGATGTAATAGGTATCTAACCTAGTTTCTTATACCTAGTCATAAGGATCAAATTGTAGATTTGATCATCATTCATTCAAATGAGTATTTGGGATATCTTCCATATGTGTTGTAACTTCATGATAAATCTCCTTTTATTGATCCTACAATGTGAAATACATGTCCATAAAGATAGGAGTGTATGGCTCAATATGGTTTTTATCAATTGGCTCAAATATTATTGTTATTATTTTTACATATCTTATCTTAAGCTACATTTGAGACTAGTTAGTAGATAGATACCCTCCCATTTTTGTTTTAGATTAAGGTAAAAATAGGTTTTGAAGGGACCCCAAAACCCTACACAACAAGTAGAAAGATAAACCATAAATCAAAACCAAGTTAACAAAAGAACCTAATTACATAAAAGTACCAAAACCAAGTTTTGCAGGGACCTATAACCAACAAATAAGACCAGAAAAAAATAGCAGACAAAACACTGATCTAAAAGTTAACCAACTGGATCAACAAGCTGACTAGTTTACTGACCCCAAAAAATCAGTCAGCAATAGGGACTTTTGATGAATCTTTTAAGTTTTTTTTTTTTTCATGACCGAGGATTCATAACTAGAGGGGGGACCAAAGGCTTTGACTTCTTTCTCCTAACTACTATCCATCCGTCCTCTACTTTAGCTGCCTCAGCAACCCATGCCTCAGAATATGATGCTCTTTGGATTCTAGAAGGCATAAAATCCTTGTGAGAATCAAACACAGTCTGGCTCTTAGAAAGATCCTCCAAAACAGGGGAGGAGACCACCACCTCCTCCTCTAGCTTAGCTATATCACTAACCATAGCCTCTACAAGAGTTTCCTTAGAATATTTCACCACTGATTCCTCTTCATCTTCCATTTTAGATTGTGAACTTTCCTCATTCTCAGACTCAGAATCAGTTGTTACTTCCTGAGGTTGTTTGTCTATTTTTTCTTTAGAGGAAGCTTTAGGCCACCAAGAAGGTGAAAATCTGGGATTAGAATTCCCAGCAACATAATGAGCAGCAATATGTCCCGTTTAATGGCATTTCCTGCACTGAAAAGGAATCCCCTCATAGTACAAAATTTGTGTCCAGGTACCCCTCTGGGATTCAAGGCAAATCACCTCAGGAAGGCCCTTAGAAACATCCAGATCTACCAGAAATATTGCACAAGTCAAGTGGAGAGGAGTCGCACTATCTTCTTTATATAAAAAATCCCCTATAGCATTTCCAACAGTTTTATAAACTGCCTCTTGCCTCAGGTGTAACGGAAGATAAGGTAGTCGCACCCATATAGGGAACTTGTTAAAGGATTTCGAGAGAGGATTTAAATCCTTATGCCACAATTTGGCCATAAGAGGAAATCTGCCTTGCCAAGAAAAAATATTGTGACACAAAATAGACTTCCTATCTTTAGGGCTTTGAAATATTATTATAAAAAAACCCCTGGTGCAAGGAAGGATTTGACCAACTTTAATATGCATCCAGTTCTTGGAAATCCAGTTCTTTAGATCTACAAGAGGGGGCCAGAAACCACAAAAATGAAAAATTGTAACACAAGAGGAAAACCATTCTTCTGATTGGAAGATTTTTTCCTCTAAATCAAGGTCTAGAGATACCTTGATATGTTTTAAAGCACTTATCGGTGATACACGGGTAGGCCCAAATGATGCATGAGGCAAAGCACCATGTATATCTGCTTCAAAGGCCACCGCATCCGTAAAAGTTCTTCTCCTAGGTCCATACCCTGAACCAGGAGCAAAGGCAGTATGAATGTTCATTGTATCTTCTCCCCCCATAGAAAAAATCACTTTAGGGGCAAATAGATCCCTCCCCTTGCTAGCAGAGGGATCCCCATCCGTAACAGTAGCCACAACCACACCGACCACCTTGACCACGATAGTTGATTTCAAATTTTGAGTGAGCGCCATCAAGATTCCTTAAGATGTTTTACCCTCCCATTTTTGTTATAAAGTCACATGAAAGGCAAATGGAAAAATAAGGGGGGAGATCAATAACTAAAATGTCTTAGGAAATTGACAAGCTTGGACATGCATGGATGGTGAGGTTTAAACCTTTTATTGTCCTGACTATATGAATAACAGTCCCATACAATTGAACCACACCTTTTGAGATAGGTGTATACTTAATACCAAGAGGATCTATTATTTTCTTGGGCATAATAAAACTACTATCCCCTGAGTCTAAAATGAAATTATGAAAAATATGTTTCCCCACTATAAGCAAGAGGTAGAAAGGGGGAGGCTTACCATTTTTTCTCACTTTGGTGTCAATTTGTGGTAGACACTAATTAATTGTAGCATTAGGTCCCTTTTCCATAACTTTGTCTATTATTTGGAAGTTTTCAAATATTATTGTATCAAATCTCATTATGATGGAATTAAAAATGCTTCCCACATAGTAACATTTAAATTAGTTTTCTTCATTTGTTTAGTGATACTAAAAAGAATGTTACTAACCTTTGCTAGTGCCTCTGTAGGATATATGTCTTCTTTCATGAGATTTGGGGTTAATACTTTTGATTTTTATTGGCCTATTAACACAAAATGTGGCCTCTATATTATGTTTCCATTTATAGATTTTGGTACAACTTTAGAAGTTATAGCTTGCTCTACCCTGGAGGGTTTCTCACTTTTTATTGCTCTTTTATTTGCTGCCACTAGACCTCCACCATTGAATAATGCCTCCTCCTAATTTACACCTCAAAATTACTCCTTGTACTAGTTTTGAAGAGTATACTAAATTTAAACAGGTTCTTATGGATCCTTCTACTAGGAAGTGGCTTATTTTTATTATTCTTAAATGTTTGATATGCCTTGCACGATCAAGGATTGATTGATGACACCATTTAGATAAGTATTTTGATTATATGGTTGAGAAAAAGGATAACACTACTCCTATTCATGATCCATGCTATTCTAAATAGGTATAATAGATTTGGAAGTGCCTGGTGTAAGTAGAGCATGGATTTTTATAGGTTTTGATTGCATATTTAGACCTTGTGGCTATGAATTACCTTGGTATGGCTGCTTGTTAGGTTGGTATGCTAGGTTAGTTTCCCAAAAATGCCTAAGTTTTAAGATTATTGCTTTTTCATTGCTACTAACTCATTTCTAAAACTCTTAAGTAGTGAATTAACCTCATATAAATCACTAATAAGAGTAGGATTAAAAACTAGTGCTTTGATTGTGGTGAGAATTAGAGTAATTGCAAATTGTGTAGGAGGTATTTTTGGGAATAGAAGCATTGGTGGCCTTGGGGAAATTTTTCTAGCTTGAATTAGGTAATTTTTTGCCCTTATTGTAATTTCATAGGCATTGGGTAGTGTGGTACCACCCATTGACTATATCATAATAGATATATAAACATTTAAATCTCTTAAGTAATATAGGAAAACATTATTTGGGGTTGGCTTAACAAATACTAGAATTCTATTTCATGTCTTTTAAAAGTAAAAATTGAAGTCAGTTGTGAACTCATGAAAATCCCATTGAATAATAGTTAATTTTTAAACCAGGGAGAGGTGGTCGCTCTTATATTCAATTGCATGCATAGTACAGTTCCTAATTCATCCCAAAAATGGATGGAATTAGGAGGTATGCCTCTATACCATTGTAAGGCTTTACCCTTAAAAGAGGACACTATGATTTTGATTACAACATTATCATATACTGCATTATGGATGAAAAAAAGATTATCAATGTATTGTATATGATACATAAGAGTGGTGGATGTTTCATCAATAAAATATTAAAGTATTATTAAATTTGAGGTAAGTATATCATCATATTGGGCCAACTGAAGTGGGCTACCTCCATTGAAGGCCATGAAATTGTAATTTCTCATAGCCATATTGGGAGGTATGAAAATACTAGGTATATTTGAAGGAGATGAAAATAGATTTATAGTATATATTCTAGTGTAAGGTATGACTAATCTTGACCTCTTTTATATGGAAATGACAATTCCAAAAAATCAGCTTTCTTACCTTTAATAGATGATCTTGTTTTTTTTTCTTTTGCATACATAAACCTTGAATTACTAAATATGTAAGCCAATGAAGTCACTAGGTGCTTTTGAAATGTGTATGGGGCCCATAAAATTCTTGATAATAATATCACAAATCTATTTATTACTAATTTTTAGGGTGTCATTAGGTGTGCCAAAAACTATTATCACATAGATTTTGCACTTGTCTTAATGTTGTATCTCACTGTGCAAAAATCTAGTGATATAATGGGATCACCTCCATGATTTATGGATTTGGTGAATTGAAGTGAACCTTTAGAGAAGGCTTAATTAATTTCAATAAATTTGGTTCGACTAATAAACTACCAAACTATGTGTAAATTTCACTTCTTAGTGATCTTGCTTCTAAACTAGGGTTTGACTGTGAGAAAAGAGTTTTAGGAATGAAATTGAAAAACTATAAATGGTGATTGCACCAAATATTTTTAGTGGATTTTAATTATTTCTTTGAATGAACACAATATAAAAATAAATATATTTAAAATTATTGGAACACAACTCATGTAAATGTGCAATGAAAGGTAATATTAGATATTTTCTCAAACAAGGGACAATATTTTTTATTTTTTAATCAAAAAATCTTTAAAAATGGAAAAAATAATATCAAAAATGAAATTTTGTGACTAAAATAAGAATAAAATAATCCACAAATTTGATAAACAACCTTGCATACACAAATATAACATAGACAACAAAGGAAAATATTAGATTTATTCTCATTCTCTAGGTTACAACATCTAGATAAGTTATTTAAAATACAAAATAATATTTCTAACAATAAAAAGATAAATGGGATATATCATAGTACCTATATTTATACAAAAATTCTCATGGAAGAGATTTAGTTAACAAACAAATCCATGCCTATTGGAAGATCATGAAAAATATGGAAAATCCATGCAAAGGGAGCATGATCTTACACTACAATGGAATATTTGGCAAGGTAAATGGTTAGAAAAGAACATGAAAGTGATAAACACTCCACTTAACAACTAGAGGAATTAGAGAACTTGTGGAATCTTCATGCAATGTCTTTCTTTTCCTCAATTTAGCTAATGTAGTTTTTCCATTCAATGAGGTACCAAAGTGAAACTCAAACTTTAGAACAATAGATAATTTTAGATAAATTTAGGTTATTTTTTGCAAAACCTAACTTGTAATTTTAAATTGGGACTTTTACAACTTTAAAGTCACACAATTTTGACAAAATTGGAAATGCATTTTTAAATATGTGCTTTTGTAATTAAGAAACTCAATCTTGTCAAAAGGGAAAGTGCAATTTACAAGTTTACATTTTACAACTTTCAACTTGTCAAAAAGGAACATGGAAAATTCAAGTGTCTCTTTCTCAAAAATAACTATAAAAATGATAGTTACAATTTGTAATCTATAAATTTAAAATATTTTTAACAAAGAAATACAATATTTAGAATGTTCATGATGGAAAGAATTAATCTACAAATAAAACCTCTGAAGACTCTTTGTCCTTAATTGCTTGTGTATTTTAAATATATGCAACAAAACACTTGAATATCTCCAAGATAAGATGTTTATTAGGACCAAAAGAGTAGAAGTGGCTTATTTCAAATTCTACAATTATGATGGAGATTTCCCTTTGTGCATCTCTATATTCTTGAGTCTCTTTTCCCATTTGATATAATGTATTATGGTACTTGATAAAATGGTGGATGGAGCTCAATCTGAATGTAGTGTCTCATGTTGACTCTCCTTCAATCACTCCTTTGAATTTATCTTAAAATTATTGATATGAAAGGACTTGGTTTTGATGATCTATTACTTGACATAATAATTTATTCAACATATCATCAATGTCATATAACATATTAGTGGCCTTGTCATGTGTAGCCTTAGATTTATTGGTAATCTCTATGAGTATCCTTATTCTAAATTGAGATTCCCTATCCAATTCCTCTTATTATGTATCCTTTATTAGTATATTTTTAGCAATGAGGATATCAGTTTCAATTATATCCATAACTATCAACTTTGGATAGATAAGGTTCAACCTTTCTATCTCTTCTTGATACTTATTTATTTTATCTCTCAAAGTTTCCCATCTCTCTTTCAAAGTTTTATAGTGGTTTATTACTAATTCAATAACTTTATTTCTCTTTGAGATGAGATCTTCTACCTAGTCCTTTATAGCCATTCCCATGCTACCAATATCCATTACTGCATCAAGTGTTTCTTGGTATATGAATTGAGTAGATTATGTAGGTTGGACAATGAGCTTAATGAATTTATTTAGTGCAATAATTAATTATTCAACCTTGTTATTCAATTCATCCTTAGTGACCTTTCCACTATCCATTTTTCTTAAAAAGAGAGTTAATGATGGATTGAACATCGTGTTTCAATCCCTCTCTTGTAGGATGACCAAGGTGAACCTTTGATACCTGGTAATCAACCACCACTAGATCTTCTTTCTTTTTGTTTAGTGGGGGATTATAATCTCTATATACTTCTCCCTTACTGAATCATATAATATCCTTGATATAGTTTTATAAGCTTATTTAGATTTCATAAATCCATTTGTAAAGCCAAAATCCAGTGTGTTCTAGGACACCATCTACATACGCTTCTTCCCTACTATCTATACTAGCCAATTAGGAGTAGCATCATATTGCCTAAACACTAAAAATTATGAATATATAGCTAAATTTGTTGCACTAGTGGTCATGACAATGAGTGTTGTATCCTTCACTAATTTGGCTGTTGAGTGTTTAATAGATGTCTTCACAACTTCTTCCCCATCTATGGTTTGAGTTTCCACATTTGTATCAATGATTTTATCCATCTCTACCTCTTTTGTGTGGTTTAGGGCTATTGTATAAATGAGAGGAATGGGTATAGTATAAAGGGATGTGTTTACTAGGGGTGTGGTAGATAGAAGTGACACCAATAGAGGAGTAAGCACAAGGAGGTGGAAAAGGGTAACTTATAGGAGTATAGATTCCAAAGCTTTGAATGAATTAATCAATGTTGTGGGGATACATAAGGTTAATGAAAAGGGAAAATTGAGGGGAGATGCAAATGAATTAGTAGTTCTCCCAAGGGTTGGGATGGCCAGCAAGATTATAGTAAGAATGATTGAATCCATGGCTATATATTAGTATGTAGTGTTAGTAATTAATGAGGTGGAAGTGGTGATTATAGATGAGATGGAAGGAATTGTAGAAGTAGGGAGTGAAATTATGGAAGAGGGAGGAATTTTGGAAGAGGTAAGTGGAAGTGAAACATGAGTGTCTAATTGAATTGATTAAACTATCGGCAATGGACTTACTAACACAAGTGAACTAGTAGAAATGTAAGGGGAAATAATTTGAGGTGAAGGTGAATAGAGATAGGAAGAGGAGGTGTTGAAGATGATGGAATTACAAAAATAGGAGGAGGGATTATATCAAAGATAGAGTATATACTATGATTGAGATGGGAGTAGAAACTATTTAAGTTTTAATAGTAGTTATATCTTTAGATGAAATCACTATTGGTCAATATACTACTACTCCTTAGTTTCTTGATTATCCTATCTTGGCCTTTGAATGTTCCTTTCTATTATGAGAAATCACTAGCTTATCTACTTTTTCTAAGACAGTTTCACTACTTGAACATCTATTTATGGTGGTACTCCCTTCTCCTTGAACTCTCATATATTCTCATTGATTCTCACTATTTTTTTGGTCACTTTGACCACTTTATTTTTGAGCTAGCTAATTGTTATATTTATTATGTTGGTGGTTTTATACATTAATGAGAAATACTAAGGAATAGACCACATAATTGTTGGAAGGGGTTGAGCATAGATTGTATTCTCATAGTAGACCTTATCTACTAGGGAATAATTATCTGCCAAGTCCTAAGGGTCTGATGGCATGTTAAAATGCTCGATTTGATCAAGGGTCATCCTAAAATAGTCCTTCAATATTACTTCTTATTCATCTTTTAGATCCTCCCAGTAGTTTTCATAGTAGGGGACATGGGAATATGTTGAGATCCATAATGCACTAGTGATGTTTTCATTTACATCATAAAATGGCCTTGCCTCAAGAGCCCTCAAGGTCATCTAGTTCATTTAATCATCTCTATACTTGGCTTTGGATACAGAATGGAATGTGTACTTCCTTATGTTGATGGGGAATGTATTATCACCTTGTGTTTGTTGGATAACAACTTATGAGTCTCCACGAGCTAACTCACAAGTTTAATTAAGACCCATTTGTCAGTCAAATACCTCATAAGGGTGTAAGGAAAACCACTGAATCCCCCTACTCTAATATATTAGTATGTGGGGAATTAGATGTAATAAGATCCCTAGTTGGTAATCTTTAAAGTGGAAACATCAAAGAATCTCTTCTTCTCTAACTCTTTGTCAAAAATGACTATGACATAGTAGATGAATGCATCATTTACTCTTTTGAAGTGTTGTCTACTTGCCTTAAGAGTGAGGTCAAGGTAATATTTGGAAACCTTATTTACTTGGTTAGCTACTATATTTAGTCTTAGGAAGGTTCTCCCCTTAGCTAATATATAAAATAGATAAGAAGTCATATAGAACTTCCCTGTATTATGGACTTGCATCAACTGATCATGGATGGAATCACTTATTAGCTATGCCCAGGTGATGTACTACTTATTTTGTTGGATTATCCATATGTATTGGTACATCCAGTATTGGAATTTCTTTGCATCAGGGTTCCTAGTGATTTTATGTAGTAGTATGATTAGATCACCAAATTTATCCTTAAAATCTATTAATTCCAATGTTTTGGTCAATATTTTGGATGTATCCCTAGGGTTCCTTAGTTATTGCTTATTCATTACCCTTTGACATCTAGTGTTATTGTCCTGATAGAACTTATTTGATGATTTGGGAGTTATTTCTAGGTAACTATGATATGCAGGTATCAATAACATAGATTTTATGAAATTGAGGTCTAGGTTTAGAATCCTTTCCCATTTGGCACTTAACACTTCTCTCTTATCTAACTCATAACATTTTATTAATGTAAGAACTAGCTCAAAGATCTACATTAATAGGGGAAATATGTTGCCTCGGGTAATCTCCAATCATAAATTCTTTGAATCCAGTCATTTTTGAATTCAACATTTACTCTAGTCAAAAACTCATATAGGTCAATGTGACCTAGGTCTGTATCTGTTATCTCATTTGTTTTAGATTCCAAATTGAGTGGGACACTAAGTTCCTTGGATTTGAACTTCATCTCTTTTCCAAACATGAATTATGGATAAATTTCTAAGGGAAAACCAACTATAGATTGGTAGGTTTTGAAGGCAAAAAACATAGGTGAAAGCTCTGAGGGAGATTGGGGTTTTTATTACAAGGAAAATATCTTAAAAATATGGTATTTGAAAAACACACTTGTCATTTTCAAATAAAACTTTGACAGAGATTAGAATTGATCTATGCATAGGAAAAGTCCATAGATTTTTGAGGTTGTATATTTAGGTGAAAATATTTTGGGTTTTGGATTTGTTTTATCAAGGGAAAATTATCTGGGGACTTATGTAGGGAATATTAAAAGGGAATATTTATTGGTTTGTATAAAAATTTTGGAAAAAAAACCCTAGATTTTTCAATAACTAGAAAATACTTATAAATGACTTGATAGTAATTTATAAAATAGATGAATATGACCCCAAATAACACCTATGAAAACAACTAAAAAACCCTAACAATACTCAAGCAAAGAAAACCCCTAAATTTATAACTAGATAGGAAGAAAATGCACAGAAAATGACCTATCTTAGCTTGGTAGAGGAAAATAATATCTCAAAAACACAAAGGGATTAAAGAATATTATGCAAGTGGGAAATAATGGAGTCATGGCTCAAGGTCGTGGCTTGAATGCATTATGTGAAAGCATGGCTTCATGGTTCAAGGTCACTAACAGGGTCATAGGTCAAAGCACAAAGCTATAAAACCAAATTAACACATAAATAATGAATTATGATAACCCTAATTTAATTTATATATAACATATAAAATAAATTCCCCTAGGTTGATGGTTGGTAGGAGATCTAGAGTCTATGATCAATTTTTCCACTTAGCAATTTTTTAATTTGTTCTTTGACCTGTACATTCTATGTTAGGAATAAATTAGAAATCAATGTAGAATAATTTCATAGAATCGTAATAATAGATAGATATGAATAGAGATGCAAAAATAATAGAAATAAACATGCAAAAAAAGAAGACAAGATTTAATGTGGTTCACCCAATATGGGATACATCCACCAAGAAACATTTTCTCATATTTTATTAAAAGCCACAAGAGTACAATCCAATCTCAGATCTATCTTCTCACAATTACAATGCACAAATATTATTTGGAGTTGTGCTCAACAAACCCTCTTAAATTTGTACTTGAATTCACACACTCTATTATTCATTATCAAACCCATATTCTCATGATGTATTACCTAAAAAATATCCATCTATACATAATATATCAACAAATTGGTACTAAAAAATAATGGGTACCAAAACCATGGGCAAAGTCGACCCAAAATGGTTTCCCATTAAAGGGGGTCCAAATTTTTTAAAATAGAGTGTAAAGTACATTTTAAATTTATAATATTTGAAACACATTTTAATTTATAAATAGGCTCCACAACACAACATTCTATAGGATGACTTATTTATTTGAAAATGAGAAGGCATAACTCAAGGAACAATTCATAACTTTACAAGTTACAATTTGTAACTAGAGTTATGTATTTCATAGGAAGGGTAGTTGATGAGAAGAGGAACTCAATGTATACTCATAAATTTGAAAGTTTCAAAATTTAACTGGAGTTTTGGATTTCATAGTAAGGGTATTCGATGAGAAGCAAAACTTGAGTTGTAATTTTCAACTTTACAAGTTACAAATTACAACCAAAGTTTTATTTTTTGGTTAGAGTGATGTGCAGGAAGTAGAGGTTAGGAAGTAATTTTAAAGTTTAAAAGTTACAAATTATATTCCAGTATTTGGTTTCTATGGGGTATATTATTTTCAATAAGTGTAACTTCATTTGAAATTTACAACTTTACAAGTTGCAAATTATGAGTGGGGTTTTAGTTTTCACAAGGTGTGAGTTGTGCAAGAAGTGGAGGTTGGGAATTAATTTTAAAGTTTTCAATTTTTTAAGTTGCATTTAAATCTATAGTTTCTACCAAGTTGGTATATAGTTATAAGTAGAGGTTGGGAATCAATTTGCAATTTAACAAATTGAAAATTGCACCCAAATATTTGGTTTTTATCAGTTTAAGGAAATGAGTGTCTTGGGTCATTTTGACGCATTTTTACAAAAAATTAATGGGTATATCTAAGGGTACTTGACATTTTAACATATTTGGGACAAAAATATCAATACAATTCATTTATCATAACTTATCACAAAGTGGGAAATGTACGAGGACCCATTGTAATTTGTAATATAATTTGACCAATCAAAGGGTTTTGTGAACTCTCAAACCTTTCTATGTGATTTTTTTTTTAATAATGTTTGGATTAACACCCATTGTTGTTATTAATTATATTTTACAAATGTTTAGGTTTGATCCATTATCAATGAGCACTCTTTTGATACATTTAGTTTGTTTTTCACTTGTATGAACAAAGGCAAATTTTGATCAACAATATCTTTGGATGGTAAATATGTTGGATCAAAAGTGATATGTTTTTTATAGTTATTAATATATTTCATGATATCTTCAATATAATCAGGCTCAATATCACTTAGAATTTGTGTCTTATGCATTACCTCTTATAGGATATCCTTATGGACATTAGATTGCTTTAGGAGCTCAAAAATTGAAAATTTTGCATGTGTATTGCTCAATTGGTCAATAATGTCATATCCCTTAGATTTTGTTTTTGTGGTATTTGTAAAAATAATTTTGAATAAATATCAAGTGTTGATTTTTATTTAAAACCCTTTTATTTTAAACATTATAACAAGGAATAACATGTAGAAATATAGATTTTGAATCCCTTATAGATTGTAATGATCTAATCAAACATGAGATATAACAAATAATAACCACTATAAAGTATTGGAACATGAAATAATTAACATAAATATCCATGGAAAACATGATTGAAAAATTTATAGAAATTTGAGGATCAATAATAGAAAAAAAATAAAACCCTAAGTGACCTATGGTTTGATGTAACTCTAACACTTTTAGTAGTTTGGATAGTAACATCAACTTGGGATGGTTACATCAACTCTATTGTCTAGGTTAAATGTTAGTGTCCTATATAGAATACCTATTGGAATAGGATGCAACCACCAAGATGATTTTAGGTTTTGTTTTGCCTTCACTTTAGTTAATTTAAATATGGGTCATGGACTATTGCTCCTTATAAAATGGAAAAACCCTAGTTCTTCATAGTGGCCTTGGGGAAAATTAGGTTATTGGGCACATAGTATCAAACTAACCCTAGAAACCTCATTTTCATAGGGAACTACTTACATAGATAGTACTATAGAAGAGGGCCTTATGCTCATGTAGTTATCCCCTATGTTTTGTCTTTTATGTGAATCATATAACATGTGTAAATCAAGTACAACCATGACCTATCTTGTAAATTGTAAAATCAAGATCTTGGGCTACTCTGTTAGTACTTTAGACCTATAGATGTGTAGTCCCTATGACTAATATGTAAATAATAATAAATAGGGGAAGATTTTTTTGATTGAATGTTATTTGAATATTCTTTTATTTGAATGATAGGTGAGGAATGAATGAGGTTTTATCTTGTATTTATGTCAATCCCTTTGGAGTAATAAATTACATTAAAACACTTAGGCTGACCATTAGGATACATTTCATTTGCAAACTGGATGACTTTAAGGAATTGGACCCTTGCATCAAGATAGGAAAGTAGCATCAATACTAATTTTTATAATTGACATTAGTGTCTAGGGAGTAAGATAGTAGGTACAAGTTTAGAACTTTTAGAGATAGAAGATAAGTACATTTTAAACATTCTAGAAAAGATAGAAGGTCTAGATTATCAACATAAGACTGGTTAGATTAAGAGATATAGGCCAAGGGGTACAAAAATAGAGTAAATACAAGACTTGTAAAAGTGGAAAAGGTAAAGTATTGAGATTAAAAACCAAGGTCTAAGTTTTCCAAATGTACAAGACTAAGGTTTTATATAATCATAAAATATCACCTACAATGGAAAATTTTATAAACCCACAAAAGGATTGGCACAAAAAATCTATAGGAAGGTTGGAGAAGTTATGTGGGAATGTTGATCTTGATAAAAATTATGTAAATACACAATAAATACCTATGAATAAATTTTTTGATCCCACTATGATACCATATAATAAATTAGGTTGAATTCCATATTGGGGAGCATAAATATTATCACTAAAACCATGTCAGGAAATATTAATCCTAGGAATTTTAGCATAGACACCATCCATATAGAATATTTAGATAATGAAAGTAGATCAACAATAAAATCACATTATATTACAATAAATTAAGTATAAATTGTATATGTGTAAAAGTAAATGCTTGCACCAAAATAGGACTTCTAAGATACTACATCTTCACTAGCTTGGGATAAGTGCCTCTAAGATATATTTTCAAGCAAGGACACAAAGGGTTATTGTATAGTAAAATAAAGAGGTGAGTAGGTGATTATTATTTTTATAGAGAAAGATGGAATAATTCCCCAAGATAACCTAATCCTTATCACACATGTGGGGATAAATACCAATGTTAAATGTTCAATAAATAATGTTGTGAACATATTAGTTCTCACTTTGGTAACAATATCTACCTAAGGTGGAATTAACTAAAAGTGTGAAAATGACACACACAAACACCTCCCATAAATATCAACTTAGGGGATTTTGTAAAATAATAATTCTTAATCTCTTAAGTATAGATACAAAAAACTAGCCTTTATGATGTACTCATGTACAATGAAAGTGAAAAATAATGAATACCTTTCTTTAGATGATTGTCAATCTTAATGAAGCCTCCAATAAAATGAATTAGGAAATATAAAAAGTAATTTCCATGAATTAAACTATGTGAAAAAGAGTGACTATATATATGTTCCATCTAAATAGTATACATGGTGAAAACCAATGAGGGTTGGCTCATAAAATTTTATAAATTTTGAAAACCCTCAAAGGGTTTCCTCGAGTACAAACTTGGATTTAAAAAATAATTAAAAAAACTATAAGGGTTGGCATAAATATGCTCTAAAAAATCATATTTCATGAATCTACTAAGAACAATCACTAGGTACATAACATATTCAAACAACCAAGGAATCATTAGCAATACAAAACATTCCCCCCTGAATGTTAACTAGGGATTGAAGACAAATCAACTCAATATATCTAAAAGTGTCAATGTGGTAGGTGTGCATAAATGCATAAAAAAATCTTGAAGTGAGGGTGCCCAATATGCCACATGATGAAGTTGATATGAAATTTTAAAAGGTATTAAAATAAATCACACACACTCATGTATGTATACAAATCTATAAAGCCTTCCATGACACTTTGTAATTCATTACGAGTATAAAATACATCTAAAAACTCACCTAGTGTAAATCATATGATTTACAATTTATGAATGTACCACTAAGATAAAAAAAACTACAAATCTAAGATAGAATCATACTAAAATTATATATGTCACATCTTTAAATATCTTGAAAAAACATGAACTTAAAAAAGTAGCATACAAATATGAATTACTAGTCAAAAGTTATGGCTTCATAAATCTCTAAAATACATGAGCTGGCTAAAAAAATAAGAAATAAACTATAAATTATAAAAATACATGTTATCAAAATGTAAAAATTACACCACAGTTGAGTAGATCTTGAAAAAATATCTAAGGTGAAAAATAATTCACCCTCCTAGGCTTCTTGGATAAAACATTATGAGCCTCTAAAGATTAATATATAACAAGTCCAACATTTTATTTTATTTTGTAATAATTATAGCCAAATAGAGTGCAATACACAATTTTATTACTAAATGACACACATGGTTTTTATAATAGTTCATACTTGTTCATCTAAAAAAATAAAATAAGAATAAAGTAATGATTTACTACTATATGATATTAAATCACCTTGAGTGGTATTTATAAATAAAAAATTTATCCCACATTGGATATGGATATCGAGGTGTATAAGTATGCCACTACACCCTTATAAACTTTGACCTATACACTCTTCATGGTCATCTACCCAATAGAATCAACTAAAGAGACTTATTCTTAGTTAATTTTCCTTTATGAATGGATTACATAAGATAAATAAATAATATGAAATTCACAAGTTCTATTCTTAATTTCAAATATCCTTATTAAAATAATCCTATCAAAATATACTTCTCATTTAGATGTTTTTTCTTTAACAAAAAAAATCTCCATTCCAACATAACATCCACATACTTTTACTAACAAGTGAAATTATTATTCAATATTATAACTAAATAATTTAACCTTTCCTCAACTATATTATATACATCATAACTTATTTTCACTAACTGGGAATAAGATGCGACATGTAAACTAGTGAGTGTTTCCAACATAGCTGGAAATTTCTAATTAAATAAAAAATTATCTAACTCTATCAAAGTTTTTGTAACAATTTTACCAATGTGCTTACCACTTTTATATCAAGGTAAGTCATACCTTCTCATGATATTTCAAATACCACCAACTTAGTTCCTCATCCTTATTTGCATGCAATAACATAAAATTTACCCTTATTGATAATTACATGTCAATATTAGTGTGCAGTTAATGAAATAAATCCATTAGAAAATAATAATATACCATAACCAAGGAAATCCAATAAGTATTACTCAATGCTACCTAATCAATTTTATTTTATCCTCTAGTCTTGGGGTCAGGGTATTGAGATATTATACTTTATCATTCCAAATAAATAACAATAATGTTATTATTTCATTCTATCTGAATTCACACTTACGCATTTTAACTATAAATATTCATTTACTAGCAATTGATTATTGAAAAACTCAATCAATATAACCTACATATTAAGAAATATATTTAATTATTTGAAAGGGGTTATCCTTATATAAGAATAATATTTATACAAGTTTTAAAATGCACTAATAACCTAATAAATTTAATTAATTAAGATTCTTCATAATTTAATTCCAAATGAGAAAAGGTATGATAAGGACTCTCCTACAAATGTAAGATATCCTTTTTATGTCATGTCCATTTTTCCTTGATTCAAAGTAGACACCATTATTAATATACATCAACCACCTTTAGACCATTCATCTAAATGATTATTACATTATATCAATGATAATACATGAAATTGTAAAAAAGTGATTATGCATTCCACATTAATAAGTTGTCTTCTAAATTAGTAAGAACATTTCACTATGATCCAAATAAAAATCAATGAGCCATAACTGCCCCCAAAATATGATAATTCAAAAACTTAAGAAAAGTATAGATAATTCATCAATCATAACAACCACCATGCTTATTAACCAAAACCTTTAGAAACACTATTTTGACACTAAACACAAATGCATCTAGAAGGAGTTTTTTTAATGCCATAATCCTTAAGAAATAGGTATGAAATAGTAACTTCTATCCTTAATACCTTACTTTCCAATTGATATTTCATCACTTTCATCATAGCATTATATAATCCTAATAAACTCAAACATTACATTAATTTTTTCCATGGGATGCTATAAGAATGATCACATACTAACCAACTTGAAATAATTAAATAACTTGACCATTATTTCAAGGTATAAATGTAGGAATTAATCCAATAACATCTTCAATCTCAACTATAATAAGCAACATGAATCCATAACTTGGATACTCAAGATTCATAATGCTTTAGTAAGAGGAACCAACATTATTTTCACATATAATCTTACTATTCTAATAAATTACTTAGTGACCAATTTATAACTCAACACAATAAACATTGATAATTAGTTTTAATTATTTTCCTCAAGCCCAAATCTCAAATCGACAATCATAACAAATAACAATATTTCATTTTACATCAATGAACAACATACAACATCCAACTTATCCATTATCAAAATTCAAAATAATAAGCTCTAACCCTTTTTTATTTTTTATCATCCTGATCATGATTCATAATATGAATCATATATTTTCCCACACAATACTATTCAATCATAATATATTTTATCTATACAATAGAACTTAGTTGTAAATAGTATAAGTTTCCCACATTAAATCCATAAACAAAAGAGAAACTCTAAATGAATTTAATTCAAAATAGAGCTGAAGAGTAACATCCATATTTTAATCATAATCATTCAACAACATAGAATTTTACTCCTTTTATAATCATTTTATAATGATAATTCAAATGAATATTCAAATCATTAACATATAGTCAACATAGATTCAAAGCATAAACATACAATCAACATAGATTTGAATTGTATGTAGTCAACATTTAAATGTGGTATGCATAAAAATAAATGAATATACAAAATAAATTAGTTCAATTATTTAAATACACAAAATGAGAAAATATTACAATGTAGCTAAGTATAACATCAAACTTGACCCAAATGTGGGTATATTCCAAAAACTAGATATGCTACTCAAAATCATCCACAATTGAATGAAGATAGATTCATATTATGGAAAACCCACTCAACCAACCATATTATCCACTCATTGATGTTCCTTTCCACCCCATCCATCAATTTAATGGTGGAACCTGTGGAACCTTGCATATACGGTGGTGGTGTATCCACGAAGTTTTTTTTTCAAGTTTCCTAACATCACATTAAATAATCCCAATAGGAAAGAAATGATAGAACACAATACATTCACACTCATGCCATAAAGTGTTTAAAAAAAATCATAACCTAAAAAACCTTAATCACTCCCATATCCATACATACAAGGTTAAAATCACAAGCAAGATAACCCAAAAAAACCAAACCATAATGCAATACTCCAAATGAAAAATAGTACAAGAAAGTATAAATGGCATTACAAGTAATGTGTATGGAACCATGGCTCAAAAGTCCACATCTAAGTTATAATAGAACCCCATGATTCTTTTATCATCCACATTCTTTTCAACACCTAACACTTAATGAAAAAACAATAAATAAAATAAAATACCAAACTTACTTGGATGGTAGTTCTCATTCTGCCTTCTCTTTTTTTCCAATGAGATAGTCCCTTTCCTTTTCCATGATTTTTACACTTTTTATCTCTTGTCAAAAAATGATTTGCTTAAACATAAATAAATAAAACCCTCTAAATTTTTCATCTAGAATGGAATAACTTAGGTCATGGTTAAATAATATAAAGACATCAACTTTTTTCCCCCACATACTAGAGGTACAATCACTGAGGGGGGTGGATTAGTAAGCCCAAAAAATCTAACTTAAATTATGATCTTTACAAACACTTAATTAGTTTATAAAAGCTTTCATGAAGCATACACATAATTTATAGCAATGAGAAAGAGATAAAATGCAAGATCAATCACATAAAACATGACATACGTGGGAAACCCTCTTGGGGGAGAAAACCTACTAGAACTTGTAATTAGACAACTTGTATGAAATCAAAAATGCATCATGTCTATAAATCAATTCTGGCTCAAAAAAGATAGAGCATGCCTACACTTATGATTTGGAATACTTTTTTTAAGTATGGGCATGACTAATATGGGGATCCACTAGACCTAATTAGGGGGTCACTTATCATAGTACACCATGCTAAGAAGGGTTCCCAAGCTTACAATCTAACAAAATCATGCAAAAAACCTAAAAGAGTCCTAAATTTAATGTTCACTCTATTCTAATAACAAGAAAGTAAATATAATCTAGTGTACACCAAAGCTTATGGCATAAAGTGGGGGTTAAAAACAAAACAAACTAAACATGCATAGAAGACATATACTCATGTTAATGTATATATAATCCTAATGCATGGGAGAGAAACACAACTACATTATCTATCTACTCTTACAAAGGAGAAATAAAGTTAGTTATACTTACCTTTGAAGATGAACCCATTGAGCCTCAATCTCTTCCTTGGCCAAGGTGATTTGCAAGATATTGTTATGGTATGTAAGGATAACAAAGACAAATCAGCTCTAGGTTACACAACCTATCTATGCATCCAACCTATATATGCATCCAAAAGACTTCTCACAAGATAATATATGTATATCCAAAGAAAGTATGTAACCCTAAGATTTATTCCTCAATTAGAATGGTAAATAAGAAAATGTTCATTCACACTTATTCTTATTCTCTTCTCTATTCTTAAATGGTTGGAAATTAACTTGTATATATAGGCATATCTTTCCCTAAATCCTTCTAAATATGTCAGCTATACAAAGTTGACCCTGTATATTTTTAAGATGTAAATCACTAGGTATCAAGCTAGGTCAGTCAAAGGGCTAAAAAAAATCCAAGTGAATAATATCCCTAAATAATATAGGGTCATCCCAATCAACCCTATATAATAATCAGAGGCTAAAAACTATATATGGATGACCCAATAGACCTAGTATAGTCAACTAGTGAAAGGGGCTCAAGGCAAGAATAAGGAAGATAAATAATGACAAAATGATTGGAATGGGTACAACTAAGAATAATAATCTGAGGGTAAATAGTTATAAGAGATAATTATGTAGATGGAAAGTGGTAAAAGGGACAACAATCTTATGAAGCACCAATGGTCTGCCCACCCCTTTCCTGGTGCACCCCTTAAGGCATGCACTCAAAGAGATTGAAACTTTATGGGTTAATGTAAGATACAAAGTGTCAGTAATCGATAAAAGTTTAAAAATATTATGTGTATACATATGCCTCACTCAAAGCTCATCACGTGTCATGTAAGTGTAACATGGAATGGTGCTTTGGGAAATAGAACATGATAACAAACAACACTAATGTTAATTAAATTGCAGTAAGTAGAAAATAAGATAAATGAAAGGAAAAATTTGAAAAACACATACCTTTACTTACCTTAGTGATGTAGATAAAGATGTAGACTGTAAGAGATGTGAATGTTCCCAATGTGAAGAACACTAGGTGAACCTATATAAATTAGTGCAAAAAAAGGCCAAAAATCAGAAAAATTGGAAGATAGGCATATAGTAGTGGAAAATATTTTCTATGTCATCATGAATCCAATGAATTTTATGGTTTTTAAAATGGATGAATAGAAACAAAGATATAGGTAAAAGAAGGAATCTAAAAAAAAATTGAAGAATTTGAATTTTAAAAAGTGTTTTTTAAATAGGGAAAAGAGAAGTCATTTTTCGTTATTTTGACTTGTGAAAGAGAGAATAAGAGCTCAAGAGACCAAATTATCTAGGTTGGTGAGGAGATGATAAGCTAGATGAGGAGGAGCTCCAGGAGTGGAAACAGGTGCACTACAGGTATGCAACTTTGAATCTTAAGCTATTTTTTTAGTAATTTAATGAATTAGGTGGATTTTTAGCATTTTTAGATGTCTAAATGAGGTAAAATTAGATTCTATAGGTAGGAAAAACCAATTAGGAAAATGGGTTTGAAGGAATTAGGAATAAAATTGTAAAAGGGCACTTTTTAAGGAAAATGCAAGGGTTCAATAGTGAAAAACAACTGGGTTGACCCCATCAACCTAGTAGGGTGAAAATGTGCAAAATCCACACTACCAACCTAGTAGGTATGTGTTGACCCTGTCTTTTATATAGACTACTGACCTAGTACACTTTTTCCAACTGATCTTAAAAGTTTAGAATGATAACATCATACTAAGGAGGGGAAAAGAAGAGGGTTAACTAAGATTTTTAAGTCAACAAGGTAAAATATATATAAATTTTTGTCAAACTAGGTTGACCAAAGAACCAAAAGTGTATAGAAATGTGTTCAAAGGGATGAAAGAAGGCTAGAATGGCTCAAAATGACTAAGGGCAAAAAGGACCAATTAGGCTAAAAATAGGTAAAAATGAATGATTTAGATCAGTTTAGGCTTATTTTTTATTGAAATTACAAAAATAATGTATTTTGACTATACATGACATGGAGGATATAATACATATTTTCTTATTTCTTATTTTTAGGAACAACCCAAGTTCTAGAGATTTGTAGATGTGTCTTGGCTACCAAATCTACTAGAGTTTCTGACCATAGGAGATAGAGCTAGGCTAGTAGTCATAAGCCTAAAAGGGATAAATGACATGTGTAAGATTCCCTTGAGAATGAATCTATTATTCATGTTCCTTAGATGATATGAATGACTAATTAAAAAATTCATATGGGAGGTGGATGGGAATGTGGTAGCTATTAATATGGAGGATGTGCATGCCATCTTAGGACTATTGATAGTAGGAACATCAATGAATACATGCATACTATATAGCCTCAAAGAGAAGAGAGCCTTAACCATGTGGGATACAAGCTTAGATATGATATTTGTGGGTAAGAGAGTTCGTATGTTTGATGTATATACATCACATATTGTAGATATCTAAAAAAATTTGATAGGACTTATGACACAGTGAATGATATGTCACAAGTCAGATGGCAAGGTATCACTTATCATGATAGCCTTAAGCAGGATGATTCTAGAGGAAGGAGTACTATATGATCTCAACTCTATCATCTAGGTCTAGCTCTTATATGATCTATATAAGGTGCTAGTTAAAGGACAAAAGTTTATATGAATTATCATATTATTGATGGCTTGGATATATGAGAGGTTTCACATGTATCAATCAATTGGGTTACCCCATACAATTGATGATAGGTCACATTGAGTGAAAAGATAGAGAGAGGACTAGGTAGTGTAGGTCATGCCCCACATACTAGTGATGTAGATGGTGAGATGTGAATACATAGTGTGATATCCATATGGGCACATAACAACTACATGGCCAAGGTGGAACATAGTTGTACTAGTTATAATGAGGATAGAGGTGGTTGGACACTATACTTGGTGAAGAAATCCACATCTAATGGTATAGGTACCAAGAAAGATGGGATTACCTCATCCAAAAACACTAATATTAATGCTCAAGTAGTGGGCTTGGAATGTGAGAAAGCCATGAGGGAGGAGGGGATTAGGGCCACTAGTTATGAGGTTAATACTTAGATTATGTCATGAGTGCCCATGGACTAGACAAGCATGACAAGGATTAGAGAAGGAGGAGAGGGGTGTAGAGGTAGTGGAACTAGAGATACCACTACTAGTTCCATATTAAGATAAGAAATGACCACTAAGGACATAACATTGATAGAGGTAAGAGTAACAGAGAATGGATACTATCACCATCCTTGATGATCTAATAGGTGAGATAGAGGAGAGATGGATGATAGAGAGGCCACTCAGGCATAGGATGAGGTGGACATGAGCCATGATAATTGGATTTGAGCTAAGGAGGTGACCTATAAAGGAGGTGATATGAGGTTGCATGTATGGAGAGACTATGTTAGGTGATCATGTGAATGGTGAGACTATAGTGGCCAAGACATAGACAAGTAATAAAGATGATTAAATTGTTACTTAAGTTTTTATTTTGAAATAGAGATTAAAGGTAGATGGATATTGAAATATATAATAGTGATATAACATCTATTTGGGTGTGATTTTGTAGGAATAACTAAGGATAAAGAGGAGAGATGGGGGTACCTTATGAGGGGATCACTCCATGATGTCCTAGATGAGACTCTATAGTAGTATGACCCTACTACATTAGAGGACCCCAATCTACTATCTACCTCAGCTTAGACAATTTGGTTCAAATTAGTAGGGGAGGTAGTGCGGTGGATACAAGCACATAGAGAGAGGATGCAACCACTAGTAGAGATAGGTGTAAGAAAGATACAATCATGGAAGGCCTTGGTATAGGAGAGATCTACACATATGGCTATAGTGATGTAAATGACATAGGCACATACAATAACACTAATTATATAACATACGTTTAGGATTAGGAGAGAGCAACACACATGGAAACCTTAGCCTAGTTGGCACATGTATAGGCGTAGGTGGTGCATATAGAGGGACATGTGGATGGATTAAGATATCAAATGGCCTATTTATAGTGTACTATTTGGAGGAGTTAGATCAAGGCCTCGACAAGTAATGTGGCTAGGCCATGAGATAGATAGGATGGAGCCTAAGCACAGAGCTAGAGCATTTTATATGGCTGTACTCGTATAAAAAACTCATTGATGTGTGTGTGTGTGTGTGTGTGTGTGTGTGTGTGTGTGTGTGTGTGTGTGTGTGTGTGTGTGTGTGTGATTTTGGCATATTGATGTTAATTGTGTATGTTTTCATAGTTATGGTTGTGGATATGGATGATTTGGATATATTTATTTCTATCACATGTATTTATTTGTTGTATATTCTATAGGAAATATATGATATGTGGTTTCTTTTCTAGCACTATGTAAAACACATGCATGGGTAAAAAGAAACAAGCAAAAAACCTTGGTGAAATATGATCAATCAAAAAAATGTACTACACAATATTTCAAGTTGGAAAATGTGTAATAACAAGAAAAATAACTAAGTATAAAGAACCAATGGATGGTAAAACAAGATGGTAAAAATGAATTTGTTTTTAAACCAAAGTTAAATATTTTTACACCAAATTAGAACAAGTAAAATCATACTAAATCACATTGGAAAGTATGAAAACAATATAATAAAATGGAAGGTTTGTAAAAGCACACAAATGGTACAAAAAAATTAATTATGTCAATAAATTATAATAAATCACATTGGGAAGTATAAGATAAAAACAAAATTGGTGAAAGATTGGTCTTAAATTGATCACACTATTCAAGTTGGGAAGTATTAAAATTCAAGAAATGGTTAGATTATTACATGCACTCATAAAATAAGAAGATAAAGTGAAAGAGAAATAAATTAATCATAAATCACACTAAATCAAGTTGGGAAGCTTGCCAATGATGTGTAACTTCATAATAATCACATCTTATCTCATATTTGACACATGTAATTTTGTTTGTAACTTGTATTATTGGAAAATTTTGTAAGGAATGTCAGGTCCTATCTATGGTATTCTAATACAAATCACAAAGATAACACCACTAAGGTCAAAAAATAAGAAAAAAATAGGTAACAAAGGATGTGGGTAATAAGAAGGAAAAATGTGGTAATTTGTGAGGAATGTCGGGTCCTACCCGCAATCTTACAATAAAACTCACAAATGAAATCCCAAAGGGAGTGATCAGTAGACAAAACAATATTTCTTAAGAGGAAATAAGATGGATTTAGGGAATGAAAAAGGGACTATAAAAATCAAGACTTATTCATCTTATGAGAAGACCTTAGGAGGCAAGAGGCATACTAAGGACGTGAGAAGACATTAAGTGACTAGTGACCATCAATGTACAAAGGCAACATGTTTGTTATAGAAACAAATATTTGTAGGTAAATAAGTGTGCTACTAATATAAAATCATGAAGGTATATTTCTACAAGGAAATATAAAATGGACCTACCTTCCCATGACGTGTTCCCTATTCTTTAGGACCCCGTACAGATATTAATCTACTATGAAGATTGGGTATTTACATGAGAAAGTAGGTAGCACTAAAAGATTTTTTTATTCTCCTTTTATAATATACTAGCCTACCACACCCAAAATGACCTTGGCTCTACCATGAGGCCAACTTTGGAGTTTGAGCTTCAACTAGAAGAAGGAGATGTCTTTTGAATCACATCTTTTAGTGTGATGTGACTTTTAAGAATATTTTTTTCTTTTATATCATTGCCTTTTTGTTTAAAATGATTTGGTTTTTAAATTTTTATGGATTTTTTTTTAAAATATTCCTCCTCCATATGAATTTGGAATGACCAATCATGAGAGGTGTAGTGATACACATGAATGAGCTTTAGGTTAAGGCTAAAGGAAGCTAAGTAACCAAATATAAAGACTAACTAGGACACTTAAGCTTAACAATGAATTATCATGTGATCTCAAGTCTCAACTATGTATATGCTTATTTTTTGAAAAAGGAAGAAGGGAAAAAGGAGATCCAAAGGTGAAATGGTATAAGGGAATTATAATGAGATGAATTATTTGTAATTGTTCACATGGTAAAAGGAGACAAGGACCAAAGGGAACATGGTTTGTATAACCAAGTCATAATGATAATTATCTACAAAAAACAAAGATAAGAAAGCAAAAAATCATGAAGGAAAGAAGGGAATTTTGAGAAAAAATCAAAAAAGAAAGAGAAGAAAATGATAAAGAAAGATAATCATATGCAAATATAAATGATAATATAAACAAGATATAGTACAAAATGTAAAGAATCACTATATAAGAAAAATATTAATTTGACACAACATCAAATGATATGATAGATAGATAAAAAAAATTAGAGCACACATCCAATCAAAATGTAAATGTAAAGGCACCATGCATGTGCTCATAAGTACTAATAAATCTGCCCACACACATTATATAAGACATCAAATAAATCTCTATGAAGATGGATATGAATTGTTACTAATGTCTCATCAATTTTAAATGAAAACTGGGAAAAGACTTCTCTTCTAATATCCTTAACTAAAAAAATAGGAATACTTGATAAATGGTGCTGAGGGAAATTAAGCAAGAGATACTCAAGATAATGCATGGGAGTGAGATCTATGGGAGATGTAGGAATCACTAATGGAGAAGGATCCATGGGTGAGGGACTCATGGGTGGAGAAGGATCCACAGGTGATGGAAGGTCCACAGGTGAAGGAATCATGGGTGGAGGCATAGAAGATGATGAAGGAACCACAAGAAGGGATGGAACCACTAGAGGTGGATCCATGAGAGATGAAGGAGAAGCTTTCTTATAGGAATGGCATATGAGAGGAATACAAGAAGGGTTAAGAATAGCTATAAGTTGATCCTTAAGGTTTTGTTGAAGGATGCGGTAATGATCAATGTGATGGGTGCCACATTGGTGACATAGATAATACACTCACCATAATTAGGCATGTATTCAAGAAATACATTTGGGGAAGGTGTGACTTTTTTTAAGAATGAAAGGAAGGACACAAAGTATCAATATATTGTCACAAATTGTGACAATGGGTAGAATAATGATTATCTATTTTATAGAAGTAATAGATACTATTATGAGTGGTCTTAGGAGAATAACTCACAAAAGGAGGTGTAACAATAGTGGAAGAAGCTAGAGAAGACTCATCAAGAATCATATAATCTATGGGAAATTTTAAGGAAAGAGAAATTTCTATAGTTTCATCAATTTTGATAGACATCTCTTCACATAAATGTAATATACTATCCTCGGATCTAGATAAGGTTTCCTCCCATCCTATTAAGGGAGGACGAGGGACATTAATTTTGAATAATAATTGTATAAAATGGTTTCTATGATGTGGAAAAGTCCTCATAAACTCAAGGAATGAAATCTAGGATGGGAGATTAGTGAGTTTCATGATGGGATCCCACTCATCATAACCCATAAGAAGGTTATTAGATATAGGTGCATAATTATTACAAAGGTCCTCATAAGGAGGAACTAAAGTTCATTGAAATTTATGTTGATAACAAGAAGGTTTATAACAAGGTTTTAAATTGTGTTGTGATGATGAAGTAGTTGGTTCAAGTTAATTTTGAGAATTGATAGAAGTGTTAGTAGAAATTTGAGTATCATTAGTGTTAGAAGATGATATAAGAGTGGTATAAATAGAAAAGGAAGTATTATCCAAGAGAGAAATGGAAATTGGATTGTCAAAATTAATAAGGTCATCTTTCCCCAACTCATTTAAATGAGTTAGAGAAGAATCCTAGATAACATGATATGTTCTAGATGGAGGAGTTTAGATAGGTTGAGAATCGATAAAAGCAACCACCCTTCACATATTAGTCATTTTAACCACTTTATATTTAGAATTTGGTTTAACAAGACTTTATATGTTATTGTTGGAAGGGTTGTATGTGTCTTGATTATCTTTTATAGGTTGATGATTATGAAGAGGGTACTTATCGATAGCCAAATGAGTGTTGGTTTGGTTTAAGGCTTGAGATTTATTATGTAATTTAAAATATTTAAAATTAATTTCATAAGCTTATTAATGATTTCAAATGATATAATCATGATCAAAATTCTGACCAAGAATAATTTACATAGATAAATGATGAAGTTGTCTACAGGTCTCATGAGAATGACCCCAACTAGCATGAAACCAACAAAAAAATTTAGGATCATACTAGGATTTCATAGGATGGGTAGGGTCAAGATCTCATGGAAGAGGCCTAGGTAGATGCTAAAGAAATTCAACTGAGGATAGAGGTTTATGAACATTAATGTTGTTTAGTGAAGATAAGTGAGGATTGTTATATTTCTAAGAAGGGGGACCTAGTTCTGATGAAGGGGTAGGAATGATAGCTTGAACATTGTGAATGGTGTCATAAGAATCTGTAACACCATCATTGTAGTATTATGATTTTTGTTCTTAAGTAAGAGATGAGGACCCACATAAGATTGGGGTGGATTGAATTGATGCATAAGGAAATCTTGTCATTTATCTTGGTCAATATCCTCCTCCAATATATGTGGAGAGAGTGTGGACCTGATATTGAAGTTTAGTAAAAAGGGCATTGGTAAAGAGATGGAAAATATTATCATCAGCCATGTTATGTTCACATTTTTTGACAAAGTTTTCCACCTTTTAAAAAAGTCTTGAGAAGTTTTGTTTTCATGCTATTTGAAATTTATGAAGTGGGACAAAGTGTTTTTAGGAAGATAACTAGTTTAGAATTCTTAGACTAAATAATTAATTAAATCCTCCAAACTAGTAATAGAATGAGTTCTAATTTGGTTTTACCAATCTGAGGCACCTATGAGATTTTTGGCTAAGAGTTTGGTAGTGTCAAAGGTGTTCAATTTGACCCAATCCTTATAAAATTTCCAAGTATTTTAAGATGAAGGTTGGGATTGGTTGATCCATTATAAGAAATTGTAGGTACAATACCTCCTATATCAATGTTATCAATTTGAGTAGTGAAAGGTTTAATTTGAAGATTCTTAATGGGTTTTTTAACCAAAGGATGTTGACTAATGAGATTTCCTTGAGAATCTCAAAGAGGAGGGGGGGGAACATTCTAGTTACGTATGCCCCAAGCCATTGGTTGAGGATGAGATTGAATATGAAGAAGGTGGTTTTGAATTCTCATCATTTGATTTGTGTTATGAGATTGAAAGGTATTCATTTGATTGAGTGTTTTTAACAATAGTTGTTGTGTTTTATTATAATTATTATAAGTTTATAGGTAATATTAGTGGCTTGGATACCACTATTGGTGTTGATAGGAGCTTGAGAGGAATTATGATAATGTGAGCCACTAGTGGAAAAATTTGCTTGTGTAGCAAAATATGGACTAGTGAATGGTTGAGAAGAAGCACTAGTAAAATGACTACCTTGGGTAGAAATTTATGAACTAGTAGAAGGATTAAGGATAGTGGATCTTATGAGAGGCTCACTAGATGTAGAACCTACCATGTTAGTGGATATAATAGGCATGAAGGTGGAAAACGTTAGAGAAGAAGAGGTCATGGTATGAGAAGGGGTCATAATTGAAGGAAGAGGTTGAGAATCAAAGAAAGTACTACCCCCAAATCTAGTTGAGAATGTAGGAGTAGTTGAATGTAGATCTTCAACTTGACCACTAATCATAAGATTGTAAATATTAGAAGGATATTTTCCTCGATGTTGAGGAAATTCAAAGATAAAGAAGATCATTTGGGGATATATTCTAATTTGAGTTGGTCTTATAATGAGAAAAGTGGATTATGCTATGAAGAGATATTCCATAGTTCATTGTGCAAGTGGCAATATGAAAATTACTAGCATCTAAGAGAAAATCTCTACTCCATCTATGGGAGATCCTATGACGGTTGGTAAGAGTCATCATGTCTACTAACTACAACTTAGTATTGTCATCAAGAATAAATTCCATGATGAAGGGAAAGAAAAAGAGATGAGAAAGCAAGGAAATATAAAATAATAGAAATAGTATAGGGTCAATTGGGTCAACCTAGCATAAAAAATAGGGTCTAAAAACATTACAAATTCCACTAGGTTGATCCATTATAATGAAAAAATACTAGAAATATAGAAAATAGGGTCTATAAATAGTATAGGGTCAACTGGGTTGATCCAGTATAGTGAACAAAGGCTAGAAAAAGGTACAGGGTCAATTGGGTCGACCTAGTACAATAGAGAGGGAAAATTAAGAAGCTTATAATAGATTTTTGAGTGGAATAAATATAGATTTTACAAGTAATTTGAAAATAAATAGATAAAAGGAAGCAAACATTCAATTGGATTAATGTTGGCTAATCCAATTGAAGTAAACAACATAAAACCTTACACCAACGTTGGCTAATACATGTTTTTACAATACACAATACAATTGATTAATGAATAATCAATCAACTTGGAAAGTAAATAATTAACTAATTGGTCAACCTGAATGCGTATTAGATTATTAAGATATGATTTTAAATGTGATGGGAAGTTGGTTGTAAGCAAGGAATTAGAATGGAAATCTAAGGATGGTTATAGGTAGTTTGGGATGAAAGGGACTATAGTGTCAATTATAAAGGCTTGATATTGGGGCCTACCCCCTCATTTCACACACCATAGTGATAAGGGTGTTGGGTTATTAGCTATAATATAACATTAACCATGATTTATACTTGACCAAAGTATCAAGTTAACTTCCCCATTGGTGATAAAATCTAAGTAGGTTGGCCTTTGGTAGATAAATGTTAAAATGCTTATTTAAATTTTGTGATTTCATCATGTGTGCATAAAATATAAAATAGTGAAAATGAATGGTTAATTTAAAACCACCTAATTAAGCTATGTTATTTATTCTAAGCATGTAAGCAACAAGAAAAGAAGTATGAGATAATTACTAGCATATAAGGTTAATTCCAACTTTGAAACAAGGTATAATGTTGATAAGTCAATAGTGTATACATGAAATAAAAAATAGGGTCAAAAAGGTCAAACCTATACTAAAAAATAAAGGTCTAAAAATGAATTGGGTTGGAAGAGTTGACCCAATTATCTAAATGACACATATAACACAAAATTGGGTTAGCAGGGTCGATCCAGTTGACTTGCAAGGATATTTTTAAATACTACAAATTATTAAAATAAAAGACTATAAAAAAAGAGATAGAGAGATATAAAAGAATTTTGGTGGTTCAAAGATGTAGAAAATGAATATTATTGTTTAAGAACCTTGATATATGCTTGTGAATTATACTAACTAGGTTGAATGGGTCAATCAAGCTTTGTAAAAACTTGGTTTTGAGTGCCCAAAAATGTACAAGGTCAATTGGGTCAAGTTAGTAGTCTAGACTAGATGTTTAAAAAGTTGAAAACCTATACTATGCTGATAAGGTTGATCTAGTAACCTATACCTAAAATTCTATGCACAGAAGTTAGAAACTAGGTCGATAGATTCGATCCAATATGGAAAATATATGATAAAAATAATGATGAAATAATGAAATAATGAAATAAGGTGAACAAATGATTTAAGGGTTAGTTCATGCTAGGTTCACCAGAATGTATGTAATCATAAATGCATCATGTCTATAAATCAATCCTAACTCAAATAAGATAGAACATACTTACACTTCTAATTAGGAATACATTTGTTAAGTGGGGGCATGACCAATATAGGGATCAACTAGACCTAACTAGAGGATCAATTATCACAATACACCATGCGAGGAAGGGTTTTAAAGCCTACAGTCTAACATAATCATGTAATAACACTAAAATAATCCTAGAGTTAATGTTCACTCTATTCTAATAAAAATAAAGTAAATATAATGTAGTTCACACCAAATCTTATGGTACAAAGTCAGGGTTAGAAGTAAAAAAACTAAACTAAACATGCATATAAGATATATACTCATGTTAATGTCTATAGAATATTAATGCATGGGAGAGAAGCACAACTACATTATCTATATACTCTTATAAAGTAGAAATAAAGTTTGGAATACTTACCTTTGAAGATGAACCCATCGAGCCTCAATCTCTCCATTCATCAAGGTGCTTCACAAGAGCTTATTGTGGTATGCAATGATAAAAAATACAAATCATCTCTAGGATACACAACCTATCTATGGATCCAAAAGACTTCTCCAGAAGACAAGATCTATATCTCTGAAGAAAGTATGGAACCCTAATATTTATTCCTCAAGTAGAATGGTTAATAAATAGATGTTCATTTGCACTTATTCTTATTCAATTCTCTATTATTAACTAGTTAGAAATGAAATTATATATATAGGTACATCTTGACCTAAATCTTTCTGAATATGTTAGATGTATAGGGTCAACCCAATTGACCCTATATGTTTTTGAGATGTAAATTAGTAGGTCTCAAGCTAGGTCAACCAAATGGCTAACAAAACTTCAAGAGAAAAATATCCCTAAATAGTAAAAGGTTGACCTAGTCAACCCTATGAAATAATTACAGGCTAAAAACTATACAGGGTTGGCCCAGTTGACCTAGTAAAATCAACTAGTGCAAGGGGGTCAAGGCAAGAACAAGGAGGATACATCATGAAAAAATTATTGTAATGGGTAAAAATTAAAAGAATAATCTTAGGGTAAACTATTTTAGGAGACAAGTGTGTATATAGCAAGTGGAAAAGGGACAACAATCTTATGAAGCACCAATGGCCTACCCACCCCTTTTTTGGTACACCCCTTAAGGCATGCAATCATTAAGATTTAGAATTGATAGTTTCTTTCAAGATACTAAGTGTCAATAATCAATAAAATTTTGAAAATATTATGTGTATACACTACTTTCCTATAATAACAAGATCTAATTTAGACTAGCTACAACTGATCAAGGAACTACAATCCCTATTAGTGAGACTACAATCCCACACGGTACTTCAACACCTATCTAGCTGAGATACAATAATAAATAGATGTTTAGTAAGTTTCACCTTACAAGGAGGTTTCAATAACATTAGATTTTGAGCTTCTATAATACTGCCTATGAACACATCCACATAAGAATTGATGTGTATAAATTTTGATGATGGAGCTTTGCTTATCACTCTTCATCTTCACTCACACTCAAACTTAAAGAACACTATTTTACTAACATAATTATGACCTAAAAGTCATATAAAGTAGTCATCAATATATTTTACTCCTAAAATCATCTTTAGGGTACTCTACCCATTCTTTGATCCACAAACCACACACACAAGCCTCTCTCAAATCTCTCCCAAGTCTCTCTCACTCAAGTCTCACAAGTCTAGAACTAGCACATTTGGTTTCACTATTTATAGAAAAATCATGATCATCACCATATTGGTTAGCCATTAGGCATGCCTTAACCCTTATGAAAACTATCTCATTGATACATATCTTAATACAATCTTCATAGGTCGGCTAAAACATCTATGGTTCACCCTTAAGAAACTACACCTTTTAATAAGGCCCTTATAGGTTTCATGTGAACCCATTCACTATTTTATAACTTTATCAAACAAAATAACAACATAATACCACTTTAAATTACATGGGTACACTCCTTGTGTCCCCTTAAATAACCTTAAATGATCATAGTCAACTTTTCTCACCTTTGTGTATGCTCAAACAACTCAAACACTAACCTGGTGCACATGAACATCATGAACATATACACAATAAAATTATTAAGATTTTTTTATATTGGACATAATTTTTAAAACCTAAAAAATTCACATAAAGCATAATTATATAGTCTAAAACACTCTCCAATAACTAATTCACCATGAAACATTGTCTTAAAATCCACATAAGCTCAATTACTCTTCTCAGGTCACTTGGAGAACAAGTACAAACACACAATAAACTTGAAACTATAATATCTTTGATTGTACACACTTTCAGATCTTAAAATTAGTTTCATTAGATGTGCCATGGATTCCATTTCATCTTTTATTTTTACAGCATGAGCAAATTTTGTCTAGATCAAAATATATGTTGTAAAGACCAAACACTATTTTTTCCTTTGTTAAATTCAAATATTTAAATGACAATGGTCATAGTTAAACCTTGAACACTAAGCTTACATCGCATGTCCTCACTACTCATATAAATTATACACCATTTATTTTTTTATATATTTAATTCATAGGCACCAATTCTCAAATGTTAAACCTTGACCAATCTACTATTATCTCATGTCCATGCTCAACTTGGCCAGCCATGCTCTATCAATCTTATTGTAAAGAGCTCAAACCTTAATGATGTTAAACATAAAATAGGTTGACCACTTTGACTTAATATGCATAATATATATTAAAATGTATGATCATGTACTCCACATTTATCTCTATACTTTATCTTTTCAAAGTCATTAAACATTGTGCACTTCTTTCCATCTTGTTGCTTCCTGACATCTTGGAACAAACATGCTCCTTTGATCTTCTATAAGATGATCGATCTCTATCTTTGATAAATAGCTATCAAATTAACCCATTTAACTCTATGTTCACCATTAAATATTTAATTATTAACTCACAAAAACCATTGGATCTCTACTAGGTCCAAATCATTAACATCATGAAAATTGACTATGGGGATCCTTGTAATCTATCTAAGAAGTCATCTTTGTGCCTCAATAACTTTTTATGTGCTTCAGTGCATGATCTAAAATTTGGAACATATGATATACACACATAGGATAATCCATACATATAAAAATATTCTCCTAGAACCCACACACATTTTATTTATGCCATCATCAACATAATCACTCAGAATTTACTTCCACAAAGCCAACTATGTTAAAACCTGCTTGGAAGGCCAACTTTGCTCATGCATATCTTTTATTTCACTTCATCGCATGATCTAAAATTTATAAAAAATAAACCAGGATCAAAACTAAATAAACATATATTATCATCTTCTCTTGAAATTTCCACATGTTCAAGATATGCCACCATCAAAATTCCTACTCGGTTCTTTCTTGCCTCATGCAAATTTGGCTAGTATGGGAAAACATTGTCAAAATGCATAAGAGCCTAACTTTGCATCCTCATATATTCAAATATGATTCATCACATGAATTGATATATTTTACATAACAACTAAGGACTAATGTGATCAAAACCATATGACCAAATCCCCTTGCCTCATTCCCATGTGGTAATGGTGATGTCATCAAACTACCCACTCAAATGTTTCACCATTGGACCCAAAGTGTCTAGATGAAAACTATGGACAACTAGATGATTTACACTTATGAGCACTAGAACTCAAATCATATAAAACATCTTCAGGACCTATTTCACATCCTAAAATAACTATACTCATCCTTGCACATCTATAACCATGCCAAAACAAAATATCAACCAATCATACTTCAAACATACTAGGACAAGCACTTTGCACACTTTGTCATTATCACTTAGACTATAAATTATATTCATCCAATCAATAAATTATATTCATCCAATCACTATGGTATCTTCATGATATCACCATGACATAATTGAAAATACTCAAAAAATCTCCCCCTTTATCATTGATATCAATAATCATCATATATAATAATATACAACTCACTTTCTCTCTTCAAACACTCCCACAACAGGAACTTTCTCCCCTTTTGACATAATAACAATGTGGGAACCAACTAATAATAAGAACCTAAAAATAACAAAAATAATAAACTACCATCTTATAAAGATGATACAAACTCCCCCTTACCTTGAGCCAACCTCTTTTTTCCTTGATAACCTTCTTCTTGCTCTATGCCAACACTCTCTTTAACCAAGCTCTACAACTAATGAAGAAAGAACACACAAAATCACAAAAATATAATGTAACTCATAAATAAACATATAATATTGACTCTCCCTAATAAACCTAAGTAATTACACCTTCTGATCATCTTTATAACCCCATACACCATGAAGAACCTTCATGTACGCTTACCTTCTATCCTAAGATACCATAAGGACCATCAATAGAAATTCATGCCACTCACCAAATAGGAAATATGCACTAATCCAACTTGATAACTCTCCTTGAAATAAACAAACCTTGATCTTTTTGAGAAACTAATCAAAAAACATTCTTCTTCAAACTAGGCTAGTCTAGCCTCCTTTTAGCCCTACCTAAAACTTGCAAAACCCACAATTTTTAGTAGACACAAATTCAAGCCCTAAAACTTAATATATAGAGCACTCTCATATTCCCCTTTAGCATACCACTTTTTACCACCTATCTCATCTTATCAAACATACTTCTTTCACAAGCCAATTATCCAATTAGGCCTTCATATTGACAAAAACATTAATAACTTGAGAGCCATAAACCTTCAAATATTTATTAAGCTTGATTTGATAACCCATTTTGCCCATTCAAACTTGTAAGAATCATTAGACCCAATTAATAAGGCAAACCTCTTTTATAAAATATCCCAAAACCATAAAATTTTAAGACAAACAAAGTCAACAAACCTCTTTTTGGTCAACATACACCTCTAAAACTTCTTACACACCTAGATACACCCATCACACATATCTGGACCAAAATTTGAGCTTCCACACCTTTGGGAACATATAATTCTTATAACCAATTTTAGGCCTACTTGTCCTTAAGCCAAAAACTAAAAAAGATGAGAGCACTCAAAAATATTCAATTGGCATAAACATACCTTTAGACCACAAAAGCACCTAGAGGACATAAAAAATAAGTGTATAGATCTTTTTTGAGCATCAAAATCTTATTTATATTTACATCAATCTCGTTAAGCCACTTGGAACCACCCATTCTAACTCTATACTACAACTCCTTCACAAAACAATGGAGTAAACTCATGAAGTTGTTGATCCCCCTTAACCAATGACCTTCTCTAATCTACATTATCATCTTGAGCACACAAAATTTATTCTCCACAAGATAAAATGACTCCTAATAAGCATAGGTAGAGACACCCTACTTCACAATGTCCTAGAACAATATGAAACCAAGAATTGCCCATAACTCTTCATATTCCTTCTCCTCAGTCATTTGATACATGTAGTTCTTCTTCTTCTTAGGCTTAAGATAAGAAACATGCTCAACCACTATGACATTATCCTTTTCTTCTAGAGTTGGATTTACAATACATCCAGATAAAAAAGATTCATGACATACCTTTTCATCTAAATAATCCACCTTGTAGTTTGGAACCTCATCATTAGGCATAAATAATTGATGTTCTTTTTATGAAACATGTTCATCAATAGCAAGATGTTCACTTGGATCCATACATACCTCATGACTAGATTCAAACAACACTTTGGTCTTCTCTTTGAGATTTGTCTCTTTACTCACAACATGAGTAGACAATGAGAGCCCTTGGAACTCTTCAACTTTTGAATAATTCACCATAATAGAAAATAGATTACTTGGACCTACAGTCTCATCGTGACTCACACTTTTCACTTTTGGATTCCAAGTGTTAACATGCCTTCTTTATTTCACTCTAGGATTTTTATAAAACCTATTCTTACTTATATACCTTTGATTTTAGAACCTAGCAATGTGACCTCTCTGTTCACAATTATAGCACACCATACCTTTCATAAGAAACATATCTTGCCATACCTTATTTGGACACAAATTTTAAATATGTCCTATGTCATAAAAATCAAAGCACTTAATTATTTTCATACCTTTTGACTGATGACCCCCATCATATTTCTATGCAAACTCCTTTATAACAGGTCTCTTTCACTCTTTAGCCCTATGACCAAATTGATTACATGTGTAATAGTAACCATTGAATGTTTCATACCTCATTGAATTTGGCTATCTGATTTGATTTATCTTCATTCTATCACCACCTTCAATCCTTGTCTGATGATTTATCTTTAAATTATTATTTTCCTAGTTCACATTAACTTCATCTTGTCTTGAGTAACATTATCTTATTCTTCTTCATATCCAAGATTAGTTCTATCACTTGCATGCTTTTGACCACTCAGAATGTTGTATAGATCACACAAATTATTTTAAAATATCATAAATAAATTCACCTTACTAGATGTCTTCTCTAGTTCATATTTCAAAGAATCATTTTTAGAAACATACCTAGAACATTATTCTTCTTTGGCTCTTAGACTTTCAGACATAAATTCCAACCTAGAATTAAGAAACATGATATCACCTTCATGTTCCCTAGAGTATTAAACCAATCTAGCCTCAAATACATTGAATTTCTCCTCATAGTCCTTGAGTAGATTTAATTTTCTTATTGATTTTATTCTCAATCTTTAGTTCTTCAAGAGCATTCATTAATACAATCTCCCAATCCACCTCATCTTTATCATTATTTGAATCACTCCAAGTAGACACCTTTTGATGTGAGAAACTTCCTTCCTCAACCATGAACAAAGATTAATCTTAAATAGGACCATCATCTTCATGATCATATTATAAGTCACTATCCTCACTCTCATTTGATGAGCTACAATCTTCTTTAGTGTAGATACTCTTCTTGTTCTTGAAGGACTTCTTGTTGTTATACTTTATGAATCTTTTCTTCCTGTATGTCTTTTTGTCTTCATCTCGGCCTTTACCATGCTCTTCATCATTATTATTCTCATGCTTATGAGGATAATTTTGAGAAAAATATCCTATCTTTCCATAGTTGAAACATTTGAAGGGTAGTTTACCCTTATACTTCCCTGAGCCTGTGTTCAATTTCCTAGTAATTACAACAATTTTTTCATCCTCATTAATATCAGATATGCCATCCTCTTTATATTTATTACCTTGGAAATTATTTTTAGGATTCATCCCTATGTTGAATTTAACTTCCATCTTTGGAGGTATATCATCATTTACCTTCATCTCATATGCAATAAGGGTGTCATGCAATTAATCCATATTCAACTGAGTAAGGTCATGACTCTCTTCTATAACAAATACTTTTGGATCAAACTTGAGAGATAGAGAAATTAATAAATTTTGAACTATAGTATCCTATTCAACATTATCTCCAAGACCTCTAATGATGTTCACAGTCTCATCAACTCTCTACATAAAGGATACCATAGAAACTTATTCCTTCATCTTAAGACTTTAAAATTGCCTTCTATGAATCTACAACTTATCAAGATTGACCTTTGAATCTCCTTCAAAAATTATCTAAATTTTGTCCCAAATATCTTTATAATATTTATAATGGATTACCTTGGTGTATTTAGTCTTTGAAAGACCACAAGTGATAGCATTCATTGCCTTGGAATTATTCTCAAAGAAATTCTTGTCTGCATCACTAGATGGAGTAGTAATAGGATCAACATAACCATCAAAAATATATTACCATACATAAAAAATAAGGGGTATAATGTATGTACTCATCATTTCACTCCAAAAATCATAATTGGATCCATTAAACATTGGTGTTTGCTTAGTAGAGAAACCTCCTTGATGACTACCCATATTGTGCCTTAGATCACCTTCAAGCTATTAAGCCTTTACCAAAGGAGCCACTTTGATACCAATTATTAGAGGTATAATCATTGAGATGGGGGGTGAATTAGTGATCCCAAATAATCTAACTTAAATTTTGATCTTTAAAAACACTTACTCAGTTACCACAATCATTCATGAAACATACACATCATTTATAGCAATGAGCAAGAGAGATAATACAAGATCAATCACATAACACATGACATACATGGGAAACCTTATTAGGGGAGAAAACCTAATGAAACCTAAAATTGGAATACTATATTATAATAACAAGATATAATCTAGACCAATTGCAATTAATCAAGGAAATACAATTCCTATTTAGTGAGATTACAATCCCATAAGGTGCTTCACTACCTGTTTAGATAAGTTGCAATAACAACTAGAATTTTAGAAAGTTTCACCTTAAAAAGAGGATTAAAAAAACTTATATTTTTATCTTACAAAATAATACCTATGAACACATTCACCTAATAATTTATGTCTACAACATCTGATGATAAACCTCCTCTTATCACTCTTCACTTTCGCTCACACTCAAACTACAAGAACACTATTCTGCCAACATAATTATGACGTAAATGCCATACAAAGTAGTCCTCAATATGTTATTATCTTCAACTCATCCTTAGGGCACTCTACCCCTTCTTCTCTCCATAAACCACACACACAAGCGTCTCTTAAATCTCTCCCAAGTCTCTCTCACTCAAGTCTCACAAGTCTAGAAACCAACACATTTAGTTTCACTATTTATAGATAAATCATGATCATCACCATATTTTTCATCCATTAGGAATGCCTTAAACCTTAAGGTAAATATATCATCTAGACAAAATATCTCAATACAATCTTCATATGTTGGCCAAAGCATCTATGGGTCACCCTTAAGGAACTACACATTTTAATAAGGCCCTTATAGCCCTTACAAGTTTCAAGTGAACCCATGCAAACATTTAGAACTTTTTAAAAAAAAAACACATAAAACCACTTTAAATTACATGGTTACAATATTTATGTCCCATTTTACATCCTTAAATGATCACAATCAAATTTTCTCACCTCTGCATATGCTCAAATAACTCAAACACTAACCTAGTGTATAGGAACATCATGAACAAATACACAATAAACTTATTAAGATTTTTACATAATAAATCCAATTATTAAAACCTTTAAAATGAACACATATCATAATTATAGAGTCTGAAATACTCCCCAATATATAATTCACCATGAAACATCGAAACAACATGCACACAAGCTCAATTACTCTTCTCGGGTCACTTGCAAAATAAGAAACAACACATAGTCAACTTAGACCCTTAATATCTTTGATTGTAAACACTTATATATCTTAAAATTAGGTTAATTATATGTACCATATAGTCTTATTCATATTTTTTATTCTATCTAGATCAAAAGATATGGACCAAAGACCAAACACTGGTTTTTTCTTTATTAAATTTGAATATTTAAATGACAATGATCATAGTTGAACCTTGGACACTAAGCTCACATATCATGTCTTCACTACTTAGATTAATTATAAACTATTAGGTTATGGAGCTAAAAGCTTCACAGTTATGCAAACATGGAGGAGGTTGCTGAGTGTCACAGTAATCGACGTCGGTCAGACCAACTGACGTCGGTCAGAAGTAGACAGGAAGCTATCGACATCAGTCATGGATCGGCTGATGTCAGTCATCTCTAGAAATATAGGAACTAACATTGATCACCTGTACAGTTCTAGAACTATTAGTTACATGAATAGTTAGTTTAACGAATCAGTTGTTTGCATGTAAAGACTAATTTTAGTCTTGAGTCTGTATTTCTAATTATTGTAATTAGGAAGTCTAATTATTGTTTGTATGGGATCTATTTAAGAGACCCATGGGGATGTATTTTAATTTGTAGAATCATAATGACTTGCAAAGGCAAGGACAAGGGTTCTTCTAGGTGTGTAAGATCTAAGTTTGTAGGTGTGCAAGACCAGGTTGATTTGCAAGTGTGCAAGATCAGGGAGATCCACATGGTAAGTAAGGTCAGTTGATCTACAGGTGTGTGTGTGAGCAAGGTCAAAGGATATCTGCAAGGTATTAAGGTCAAAGGAGATCTGCTACACAACAAGGAGCAAGATTAGGGAGATCTACTTGGAGTACATGGTGTACTCAGTGGTGGTATTGGCAGTATTGTTACTGACTAGTTGAAATAACAACTCTGTGTTTGAGTTGATTGGTTTGAAATTGAGAGAGAGAACTCTTGAGGGAGAATTACTGGTACACCCAAGAGGTGTGGGAAGAGTGTTATTTCTTCATTATATTTCCTTCTGGAAGAGTGTTAATACAAGATTGTATTATCTCTCATATTTTACGTTGTTTTTGATTTCTAGTTACATTTTACTTCTAGTTTAATTCCTTGTCTAGTTGCTTATACAAAGGTAATCAAGTGTACTCTTAAGGAGTAGGGATCCTGACAATTGGTATCAGAGCTAGGATCACCAAGTGATACCACTGAAAATTGGTATCAGAGCTAAGATCACTAAGTGATACCACTGACAATTGGTATCAGAGCTAGGATCACCAAGTGATACCACTGACAACTGGTATTAGAGCTTGGTTAGGTACACTAATAGGTGGTCATAGCATGTTAAGTGTTTTTTGATTACAGGTCACTCTCAGGGGTTTTTGATTGAGTGGGAGTAAAGCAATGGCAGAAGAAAGTACACTAAGAATGGAAGAATTTAATGGCAAGAATTATCAATTACGGTATTATGGAAAGAAAGAGTAGGTAAAGAAAGATTATTGGTTGGTAGAAGATCATCATGAAGGAAATGAAGAAGCAGATGTTGTAGGTATTATTGCATAGGATGCTCTTATATGTTCCTTGGATAAAGTAGAATCTTGGGTGTTAGATTCTGTTGCCTCTTTTCATGCAACCCCAAATATAGTATTTTTCCATGATTATGTCCATGGAGACTTTGGAAAGATTTATTTAGGGGTTGGTGAGCCTTGTCAAATTATTGGCAAAGGGGAAGTGTGGTTGAAATTTTAGATGGGAAACACATGGGTGTTGAAGGATGTCATGCATGTCCCAGTCCTGAAGAGGAGTCTAATTTTTGCAAAAAATTTGGGTGATGAGGGTTGCATAGTTACTCTCATAGCAGATTCTTAGAAAGTTTCCAAGGGTGCACTTGTTTTAGAAAGAGGTAAAAAAGTAGGTACTCTTTATCTATCTACTTGTATTACTGATTCTCCTTCTAGTTTATCTACTTTAGATGTAGATGCGAAGATGTGGCTCTATAGGCTTGGTCACATGAATAAGAAGGGGATGCATGTTCTTAAGAAGAAGTCTGATGTCTTTGACAAACTTAAGAACTAAAAAGCCTTGGTTTTCATGGAGGAAATGATGGACAGAGATCAGCTCAAGGGGCTAAATAATTCTGACCAGGGCAGTTTGGACAAGGTTATGATCCAAAGTGAGCTTGCAAGTAAAATTCATCACTCACAGGAAAACATAGTTACCAACATCAGTTAGGTGAGAACCAACATCAAACAGGTAGGTACCAATGTCGGTCATGTGCAGACCAGAGTCAGTGGTGTCGGGCAGGTGGAGACCGATATCAGTCAGGGAACTGACATCAGTGACCAGGTGGATACCAACGTCAGTTAGGGAATTAGTGTTGGCAATCAGGTGGAATTGACATCGGTCAGGTGCAGACCAGGGTTGGCCAAAGGTGATCGACATTGGTCACTATTAAAATGGATTTTAGGTAGACAACAAGCTGTCAAGGAGTCTCAAATGCCCATATGGAGGACTGAAAGGGTAAGTAAGCCTCAAATTCATTATTCCCCTTCTTTACACTACTTATTGCTCACTAATGGTTAAGAACTAGGAAGTTTTAAAGAGGCAGAGTAGGTAGAATCTAGGAAACAATGGGAGCATGGCATGAATGAGGAAATTGATTCCTTAGGAGAGAACCAAATGGGAGATTTGGTAGAGTTACTAGCTGAAAAGAAAGCACTGAAAGATGAATGGATTCCCAGGTTAAAGAAAAGAGAGAATAGACATGTGAGACAAAAGGCCAGGGTATATGGTCTTGAGCAAGCTCTAGGACAGTGGTACAGGTTTGACAATGGTATGAAAAAGCATGGCTTTAGTCAATGTCAATGTAACCATTTTGTTTATTTTCCTAGGTTGGATAATGGTTGTGACATTATCTTGTTACTGTATGTGGATGATATGCTTGTTACAGGTTCATACATGTAGGGGTTTTCTAAGCTAAGGGTAAAATTAGTTTAGAGGTGTGCCAGGAAGGATTTAGGAGGAGCGAAAATCCCTGGCATGAGTATTTCTAGAGATAGGGAAGGTCACAAGTTGATTTTGTCTCTAGATGATTATGTGAATAAGGTAGTGGAGAGGTTCAATATGCAGGATGCAGAATTGGTTAGCACACCTATGGATGGATAGTTCATAAAATAGTGTCACAAATCACATGATGAGGTTGAGTACATGTGTACTAGACCTGAGATTACCCAAGCAGTAGGAGTTTTCAGTAAGTTGGTGGCCAATCTGGGAAAGGAGCACTAGAAAGTAGTTTAGTGGATTCTCAGGTATCTGAGAAGGACCAGAAGTAGGTATTTATGCTATGTAGGGTCAGGCAATTCTCTACATGGGTATGTAGATTCAGATATGGCAGGTTACTTGGATGACAAGAGAAGCACCATAGGATATGTGGTGGTTGGTCTTCAAGATTGAACTTGAAGAGGGATACAAGCCAAGAAACAAAATTATATGATGTAAAGGTACATGTGTAGCTATTTATCTCCAAGTGGGAGATTTTTAGGTTGTGGAGCTAAAAGCTTTACAGGTATGCAAACATGGAGGAGGTTGCTGAGTGTCACAATAACCGACATCGGTCAGACCAACTGACGTTGGTCAGAAGTAGACAGGAAGCTACCAACATCAATCATGGATCAACCGACATCAGTCATCTCCAAATAGATAGGAACCAATGTCAGTCACCTATGCAATTCTAGAATTGTTAGTTACATGAATAGTTAGTTTAATGAATCAGTTGTTTGCATGTAAAGACTAATTTTAGTCTTGAGTCTGCATTTCTAATTATTGTAATTAGGAATTCTAATTATTGTTTGTATGGGATCTATTTAAGAGACCAATGGGGCTATATTGTAATTTATAGAATCATAAGGACTTGTAAAGGCAAGGACAAGGGTTCTTCTAGGTGTGTAAGATCTAGGTTTGCAGGTGTGCAAGACCAGGTTGATTTGTAGGTGTGCAAGATCAGGGAGATCCACATGGTAAGTAAGGTTAGTTTATCTGCAGGTGTGTGTGTGTGTGTGAGCAAGGTCAAAGGATATTTTCAACACAACAAGGAGCAAGATCAGAGAGATCTACTTGGAGTACGTGGTGTACTCAGTGGTGGTACTGGCAGTATTGTTACTGACTAGTTGAAATAAAAACTCTATGTTTGAGTTGATTGGTTTGTAATTGAGAGAGAGAACTCTTGAGGGAGAATTACTGGTATGCCCAAGAGGTATGGGAAGAGTGTGATTTCTTCATTGTATTTCCTTCTAGAAGAGTGTTAATACAAGATTGTATTGTCTCTTATATTCTATGTTGTTTCTGACTTCTAGTTACATTTTACTTTTGGTTTAATTCCATGTTTAGTTGCTTATACAAAGTTAATCAAGTGTATTCTTAAGAAGTAGGGATCCTGACATAAACCTTTTATTATTTCTAAACTTTAATTTATAGGTACCAATTCTCAAACATTAAACCTTGACCAATCTGTTATCATCTCATGTCCTCACTCAACTTAGCTAATCACACTCCATCGATCTTATTATAAGGAGCTCAAACTTTAACAATGTTAAACATCAAATAGGTTGAATAATTAGACTTAATAATCACCATATATCTCTGAATTTATTATCATGCACTCATTATTAATCTATATCCTTTACCTTTTCTGAGTCATTACACATCATCACTTCTTGCCATCTCATTGCTTCCTAATATCTTGGAACAAATGCACTCATTTTATCTTATGTAAGATGATCAATATTTATCTTTTCTAAAAAACTATCACATTAACCCATTTGAATCTACATGTACCATTATATCTAAAATTAGTAACTCCTATGAACTATTTTATCTCCACTAGGTCCAGATCATTAACATCATGTAAATTGACTAAGTATGAGGACCCTTGCAATCTGTCTGAGAAGCCATATTTGAGCCTTAATAATTTTTTTTCTGCTTCAATGCATGATCTTAAATTTAGGACATATTATATCCCCACATAGGATAATCCATCCATATAAAAATCTAATCCTCAAACACATATGTGTGAGATATGCCATCATCAACATGCTCACTCAAAATTTTCTTCCATAAAACCAACTATGTCAAAAACTACATGGAAGGCCAACTTTTATCATGCATATCTTTTGTCACACTTTACTACATGATCTAAAATTTAGTTAAAATAAACTAGGATAAAAACTAAATAAACCCATATGATTACCTTCTCTTGAAATTTCCACATGTGTGAGATATGCCACCATTAAAATGCCTACTTGGCTTTTTTTTACCTCATGCAAATTTGGCAAAGTATGGGAAAACACTATCAAAATGCTTGGGAACCCAACTTTGCATCCTCATATATTTTACCATGATTCATCACATGTCTTGATATATGTTACATAAAAACTAAGGACTAATTTGATCACAACCACATGACCAACTCCCCTTGACTCATTCCCATGTGGCAATGGTGGCAATGGTGATGTCATCAAACTTCCTACTTATATTTTTTGACACTAGACCCAAAGTGTCTAGATGAAATATATGGACAACAATATGAATTAAACTTATATATGTTGGGTGAATATTTTGTCATCAACTAACTAATGACAAAATGGGTATATCAACCACTGTATAAGGAGATTTATGCCACAAAAAGTGTAGGTTTACCACATTTTAATGAGATAAATCTCTCCTCTCATCAAGGGGAGGTTCCCTATGAAATACTTATATGCTATATGTATATATAAGTAAGCAGAAAATAATACTCAGGGTAGTATAACACCATCCATCTCTCTTTTTTTAGAGAGGATGTCCAAGGAACAAAGAGGAAAATCCCAGTCGATGGCTAAAAGCATTCCTCTTCTTTCAGGAATGATATCCAGTGTAGAGCAAAAAATCCCTTGAAGTTGTAATAAGGTCTACAAGGAAACCCACGTAAGCACAAAGTCTTATGTTGCCTCCTTCACTAATTTGAAAAACACATAATAGCAGAGTGAAATGAAGCCCAAAGTCTTCACCTAAAACTATAATGAATAACAAGGTTACCAAGATAAAAGTAGCTTAAAGTCTTTCTTTTATCTTTAGAACCATCTTTAGATAATTTCAATACACACACTATGCTTATTAAATCAAACAGATGAGAGATTATCAGGAAAAGAACATAAGAACTATTTCCTAAGTAACACAAATTACTCCAACACAAAGTCTGGAATAAACATGTTTCTCATTCATTCGATAAAATATGATTTAAAAGTTGAGCACAAAGTCTCAAGAAGTGTCTTAATTTCAACAGAGTTTTTGCTCTCAATTATCTAGAGATTTATTTACAAAAGAGGTTCCCTCTATATATAGGGAGAAACCTTCAAAATTGAAAAAAGATTAAAATATTAAAATATCTAGTCAAAGATGAGTCATCTTTGACTTTGAGATATTTTTTTGAATTTTTACATACAATTACATATTACAAAAGTGTATGCACTTTTACATGACAAAAGTACATGAGAAGAAAGGAAAAAGAGAATGGAAAAATGATTCAACTCTTACCACAGGACTTCTTCAGATGAGCATCATACATGGTGATAGATGACTCAATTCCTATATTGTCTAGTGCAATGGTATTTTTGAAGATCACTTTGGCTCTGATTGTAGCATCTTTCAATGCTATGATTGCTTTGGCATGACTAGTTAACCTAGATCTTAGATTATCCAGAGTCAACTGAGTATCTAAGATGTTATCCACAAAAGTCATTGAAAACACTTTCTCTCTGAAATCCCTTCAGATCATGCCTTTGAATTCATGAATCATCTCTTCTGTCAAAAGAAATTAATTATCTCTAGAGGTGAGATTACAAGGTAATTCTTCTAGTCTGTTCAACAGGCCTGTGTCACTTTTCTCACTAGCATCCTTGGAAGACTTAAGATCTTCGATCAGCTCCTTAAGCACCTAGATTCTTTATATCAGTGATTCCTTAATTTCAACATAGGAATCTTTTCTAGCAATGACGCTGATGGATATCAAGATGTGTTTCTTTAGATCCTTCATCTCTATCCACTTACTAAGATATTTATCTGTACTATCAATATCTTGAGAAATAAGAGAGACGAGGTCTTCTAAATCTGTCCTCATTTTCTTCATCTTCTCTATCTTCTCATCAACCTCTGTAAGCAAAAAAATTCCTTGTGTATGCATCTTTTCAATATAATCTTCTAGCACTTTCCCTTTCATATAGGTTTTCTCTACTTTTTAGATAACAAGATCTTCTATAGAAAAGGCTTCTAGGGTCACTGATTCAAGAGCAAGAGTGAATTTCTTGACTACCATGGTTAATTATTCTACCTTTGCCTTGTAATAATCCTTCATCTCCTTTTCCCTATCAAATTTATGGACCATGATGTCCATTACTGACTGTAGGCCACTCTTTGCACCCTCATGAGTTACTTTCCCCAACTCAATACGAGAAATGGAATAGATACTCATGTCAAAACCCTCTAGGGTTACATATTGTGGAGGTTTAGCTATCTCCAAAAATTTGTGCCCCTTTTCCTTAACCATTTTTGAAAGGATCCTTGGTTTCTTAGGGGCCTTAGCTTTCACTGACACTATTTTGCCAAAATCAAAGTCATCTACAAAGATGGCTTGCTTCTTCCTTTTTGGTGTGAAAGTTGATAACCAAGGTGGTAGAGTAGAAGCACTTATCGTGGAAACAATCCCTATAGTTGGTGTCACTATGGTAACATCTACACAGCTAGCGGGAACATCAGGTGTAGTGGGTGTGATAGGTGAAACTATATTGGCCACTAACTGGTCAATGGTGGAGCTTTCTCTGATATTAAAAGAAGAGAGACTAGGGATAGACCCTGAAGAGTGAAGGACATCTCTAAAAGCACATTGAGGATCACCAAACATAAATCTATAAGGAGAGGTGGCTCTAGAAGAAGGAACACTGATGGGAGAGAGAGGAGAAGGAGATGCCACAAGGGATTGAGGTGGCAGAGAATAAATGCTTACAAGTGGATGTGCCCCTTCTTGGGGAGATAGAGGCTCAGTTCTTTGTTGCTCTAAAGGCCTATCATCTATCTCCATCTGTTGTGCTACCTGTTCTTGAGTGCTTTGTTCTCCAACCCCCATAGCTATTTAGTTTGGCTCCTCAGCAACCTTCAGCTTCTTAGACACAAAGATGATTTTAGGCTTGTGAGGCCTAGACAGAGAAAGAACATTGCCTTTATTCTTAGTCATGTTCTCTGCTCTCTTCCTTGTTTCTTTTTGGAATTCAGCCTCTGATCTTGTGATGAATTCCTTTAATGTGATTCTTTTGGCCACTAGCCAATCATTGGTGTTAGCCAATATTATTTTGAATCTCTTTCTTAAAGAAGTCAATTCTTTTTGGGACCACTAAATCAGAGGAAGAGGAGAATTAGTGACCTTTTTAATCAGGTATCTGTTGTTAATTATATTCTTATTATTAACCAAATTAGAAGGAATATCTGCAAACCTTAGATATTCAATCTGCTCTAGAGTTAGCCTACTATAGTCCATCCTTCTAATTTTTTATGCTATTCTCAAGTCTACTCAGATGTCCTCAATCATGAGCTCATGAAACTGAGTCTTTCTTCTGATCATATCTTTGACACCCCTATAGTCAAAATTGTCTCTTATTTTAAACTACTTCATGGTGACAAGTTGCATTTCTATCTCTATGGCCCTCACTTTGGTGGTAGTCAAAACTGAGTATCTACCAATTTTAATTGGGAACCTAAAACTTGGCCTCTTAAGTTTCATTTGCCTAATGTGTACGACAACAATTTGTCTACATAGCTCTATTAGGACTAACTTGTCAGAAGGAAATTTGGGGAGCATGTAGGGATAGCCTTGGAAAAAGCCAACTTGCATATAGCAAAAGGAGGGGAATTGTAAAAACATGTAGCCAAAATCATTGATGACCATCCAAGCTTCGTTTGATACTCTTTTTTGTTCTATTTGAGGATCAAAATGGCACAAAAATACCATGAATAAGGTGTCATTTACCCTCATAAAATGATGGATTGATCCTTTTAGTATTAACTAAGGGTAATATGAATAAACAGGGGTGGTTCTTCTATCCCCTTCTATTGTCAAAATTGGAAAGGTTCACATTGAAGCCGCGATGTATACTAAGTACAAAGTCATATAAAACTTCAAAGTAGTAGACACTTTTGTCAGTTGTTCATGAAGAGTGTTACTGATCTGCTCACCCCAAAAGATGACTTGTTTCCCTTGAAAAATTATCTAAATGAAGGGATACATCCATTCATGGAATTGGGAAGAAGCTGGTAGACCTCATACTCTACTGAGAAGAGTAATCAAGTCACCGACTTCCTATATAAAATCTCTCCTTGAAAAATTATGTGGTCATCTAGACAAGTTGGCTCTGAGAGTCTTGAGCCATCTATTATTCATCACCTTTTTTGCCCTCTCAAGATCTTTGTCATTCTCCCTTTGTGCCTTGATGAAGTCAATTTTTAGCACATCGATAGCAAGAGGGCACATGAAAACTTTATCAATAAATTCAAGGTCCAGTTGAATTATCATGTTGTTACTGGCATCTGACAATGTCCTAGTCTCTTTGTTATAGAACTGAGCACAGTAGAGGAGAAACTCTATGTGATGTGCTGCCACCAGAAAAGAAGAGACTAGATGGATGTTGCTTTTGATTATTCTTTTCATCTCTAAGCTTGGGTTTGTCACCTTGTTTCTCTCTATGAACTCGGCCATATCCACGTGGCTAATCTCTGTGTCTCTAATATCGTCGACATTAGAAGTGATCGAGGTGATTGGAAAAATGCCTTGGTATTGGTACTTCATAGCCTTTGACTTGTTCAGAGAAGCTTCAGTCATCATAACTAGTATTTGTTGAGAGCACGTCGATGAAGGAGGATCCTCAGGGGGAACTGTGATAAAAATCATGATCGTACAATTAGGTAAAAATGGGCAATTTAGGGAATATGCACGTCGAGTGATCATAACCAAGGAAGGGCACTTGATAGGGCTGAGGTGTGAGTGGATTGAAATGTGAGAGGAAAAAGAGGAGGAGGCAAAAAATGGAAGGGATGAAAATTTCTCCAGAGTTAGAGAAATCAGAGAAAAAGATACAAGGGTGGTGAAATTCACCACCCTGGCATGTGGGATGGTCTGCATGCACAGGTGGCAAAATTTTTTGCCTGTGCACATGAGATGGAAAAAAAAGACACGGGTGGAAAATTTTTGCTGCCCATGCATAATAGTAGGAAAAGATGTAAGGGTGACAAAAATTTCCACCCTTGCATTCAAGTGTAATGGTGGCAAATTTTTCCACCCCTACACGGGGACTTATATCGGTGGCAAAATTCACCGCTGGTACATTTGGGTTGGACAGACCTGCATCAGTGGCAAAATTTGATGCCAATATAAGAGATATGTGGGGAGGCACATGGTTAGGGTGGAAAATTTACCACCCTTTTTAGGTAAGAAACCTCAAAAATTTTAGTGGGAGAGAAGGGAGGGCGGTGAAATTCACTACCATAGCATGGGGGAAGAGGAGGCTGGCCGACGGGGAGAAAGTGAAGAGGAAGAAAGGAAAATAGTCTGAGGAGAGAGAGAGCCTAGATTAGAGGAAGAGAAGAGGGGAAGAGAAGAAAAACAAAACAAAAACAAAAACAAAACCTAATAAAGAGGAAAAATAAGAAACAAAATGAAAAAACAAGGACCTACCTAGAAAATAACGCACATCACAAGTTCAAATCTATTAAAATGCACTTTTCCCCACTTGCTAGATCATCCAGAGGTAGAGGGTAGGAGGAGTGGAAGAAATGAGTCAAAATGAACCAAAAATGGATTAAATGGGGCAAAAATTGGCCCCAACCACTCGACACGTGTGGCCATAAATGTCGTGCATGAAAAATGAGGTAGTGTAGGGGTGACAAAATTTGCTGCCCTTACACTAAAAATCAAAGGGACATGTAGGGGCAGAAAAATTTGCCACTCTTGCATGTGAAGGTAAAAATGTAGGGGTGGAAAAATTTGCCACTCTTGCATGGAAAAAAGAATAAAAATGCATGGTCAGAAAAATTTGCCACCCCTGCATGAAAATGGAAGAAATAAGGCTAACTCTGGAGAAAAAAGAGAAATTTGGTCCCCTGGTCGCATCGAGACCATAAAAAATTTCACGTTTTGGGGAAAACGTAATAAAAAGATGTTACAAACTTCGAATGATGTTAGTTGAGAAAATATGAGAACGAGAAAAACCTATCTCAAAAAATGAACTTAGAGAGACAAAGGGTGAAATAGACAAGTTTTGTAGGGAGTTGTTCCAAAAATGCGCTGAGCTAATTTTGGAAATAATAGCTAGCTCCTATTGGAGAACTTCCATTTGATTGAATCAATCAACGGGAGTAGAAACCAGTCTCTAAGTGCCTTCATCTAAGCAATTGGGCTACGAAGTCATGACAAAATGAAAGAAAAACAAACAAAACACAAAAACTATACAAACATACAAGTGGATCCATCTAATTTTCAAGGATTGAAATGTTTCAAATGTTGCCCACTATGGGGTAGTGAAAATGGCACTCCATCTTGATACTATAGCAAGAAGCTATTCTCACCATAGAGTTTTCAAATGGTAAACAAACCTCTCCACAAAGAGTCAAAATTTCCATGCATTCCCTTCAGTTCTCTCCTCTTGTCCCACAACAAGACTTGATCTCTGATTTGAAAATCACGAACCTTAGCCTTTTTATCAAAAAATTTCTTCACCTGATTCTGATGTGCCATAATCTGGTCCACCACCATGGTTCGCTACTCATTCAATTCAGTTAGACACATGACCCTTTTGTCGATTGAATTTTTGAAGGTTGAATCTTTGATTGCTTTGGCTAACCTGAGTGTTGGTAAATTCTAGAGTGATAGGTATCTCCGCATTCAAGCTGTATAGAAGTTGGAATGGAGACATGCTTATGGCCCTCTTGGATGTAATCCTATCCACCCATAAAGCATAAAATAGTACTTTGTGCCAAGTTCTCTAATTATTATCTACCAATTTCCTGATAATAGTGACCAGGTTCTTATTACTCAATTCTACTTGGCCATTTCCTTGTGGAAAATAATCTAAAGTATGGGACAGGGTAATTCCATAATAAAAGAAGAATTGAGTAATCTCATGTGAAGAGAAACATGCCACATTATCTATTACAATTTTGAGTGGAACCCTAAACTAGGAGATGATATTTTCCTTGAGAAAATTGCACACCACTTTAGACATAACGTGTTTGGTTGGGATGGCTTCCACCCATTTGGTAAATTAATCAGCTATCGTGAGGACATAATCATGTCCAAAACTCAAAGATGGATTAGTTATGCCAATGAAGTCAATACCCCACTATTGAAAAGGCTCTTTGATTATTACCGGCTTGAGGGTCAATGGGCTAGTTTAGGCTTTTTGACAAACCGCTGACATAATTCACATCTATGCACCCATTTGTAGGCATCTTGAAATAGTGTAGGCCAATAGTACCTCACTCGTAGAATCTTGTGCACTGTCACTGGTGTAGAAAAATATCCTCCATAGGCCAAATTGTTGAAAGACTCTAAAATTTTATCTTATTGTACCTTATCAACACAATGAAGAAATACCCCATCCAGGTTTCTTTTATATAGACCATTATCCCACTAAACATAGCTAGTAGCCTTTAGTTTAACATTCTATTTTTCCTTATAGGAGAGATGAGCGGGACACTCACCATAGGTCAAAAAATAGGTGATGTCAGAATACCACTCATCATTAGTGGCAATGAAGAGGACCGTAGGCATGTCTTCGATCTCCATTTCTTCATTTTATGCTCCTTCGGGAATGTTGTCAGCAATCAACTGACAAAGACCCTTTCTTTAAACAAGTTTGGTAGGTTTGATGTCCAGATCAAACTCCTAAATCTTGGAAATCCAATTACCCCTCTTCGTACCAAACTCTTGTTGAGTCAAAATGGACTTCACTATTGTATCAGGCACCAAAACCTCAGTATGTGAGTTCAGGATATAAAACCTAAAATATTTAACTGCTTTGACCACCGCATACATGTGCTTCTCCATGTTGGAAAATTTTAACTCATGAGCTTTGAGTAGACAACTTATGAATGAAATAGGATATTTCACACCTTCTTGGTTCTATTGAACTAAAATAGTTGAGAGTGTATGCTCAGAAGCATAACTGTATATTTTAAAGTTTTTGGTGTAGTTTGGGCAAACCAAAATTGGTGCACGAGCGATTGATTCTTTAATGTCTTTGAATGCTGATTTTCTCTCTACAATCCACCTGAAGGTAGCATTGCCTTTCATCATATTGACAATGTGGTGAGTTTTCTAAGTGAACTCAGGGATGAACCTTCAAAGAAAATTCACATTTTTGAAGAAAGAGTGAACCGCAGTTTTATTGGTAGGCAGAGTAAGTTCTTGGATGGACTTGACTCTTTTTGAGTCAATTTTAATACCTTCTTGGGACACAATATGTCTGAGAAGTTTCTCTTCTATCACCCCAAAGATAGATTTTTTGGGATTTAGAGAAATACCATTCTGACGACAGCATTTCAGTATTCTTTAAAAATGGTGAACATGGTCAGAATGATGCTTTGAAAATACCATCAAATCATCTAGGTATACTACAATGAACTTACCCATTTCATCCTTAAAAGTGAGGTCCATCACTCTTTGAAATGTAGCACTTGCATTTATCACACTGAAAGGCATTCTTTGATAAGTGAGGGTGCCTCAAGGTGTGGTGAAGACAGTCTTATGTTGATCTACTTTTCCAAGTTCAACATGATTGTACCCTGAGAAACCATCCAGCATTGATAACATCTCTAGACCTATTACTATCTATAGAACTTGATCCATGATAGGGAGAGGGTAGTTATCTTTTAAAGATAACTGATTCAAGTTTTTGAAATCCACACAGATTCAAATTTCACCATTCTTCTTTTTCACAGGCACTATATTGGCAATCCATGTGGAGTGATGGATTGGGAAAATTATCCTGGCATCAAGCATTTTTATATCTCAGATAAAATGATACTTGATATTTTTAGATTATATTATCTAGACTTTTGCTTGTAATGCACTGAGTTAGCCTTAAGAAGAATGTCATGGTGAATTTCATCATGTCTGAGTGATTTTAGGTCATCATAGGAATATGTTAAGACATCTTTATATTGGTAGAGTAGAGTAGCAAACTTGAATCTCTCCTCAGGAGTGCAACATTTCCCAATGTTCACCATCTTAGGATCTCCCTTGGTTCCCAAATTTATTTGATTAAAATTTTGAGGAGTTTGAATTCGTTTGCTATTTTTTGATGAACATGTCATGGTTATCAAATAGTTTCTTTAGGAAAACTAGGCCTTTGGAAATCTTATTCCCCTTAAGCTGTAAGAAATCCTCACCTGTATCTGTATTCAATTCAAAAATTATCTCAAATTCTTGAAGTCCACTACCTTCAAAATTTAGTTGCTCAAAGTTGTCTTTTTGCTCTAAGAAGGTAATGATTTGATTGTCATTATTGAAAACTTGCCAATGGCCAGCATTATAAAGTACACTTGGCTAAAAGACCAATTCAATAGTGTACTTGTTTCCTTTAAATTCTAGGTGAGGAACCAAGAGAGTAGTAGAAATAACCAATGCATCCACCCGGTCATTGAATTCTCTCAGGATGGTAGAGATGCTAAAAGCATCGAAGTTCTCGATTTGGTCCCAAACTATATTGTGATAGTGGCACAATATTTCATTCTTGGTTTGATAGAGGTTCTTTATCGGATAAACCATTAATTCAGCATCCCCTTTAGCATGGAAGAGTTTAATGCCCTTTTCCCTAGCAGCTTGTAATCCAAGTAATAGGGATTCATACTTGGCTATGTTTTTGGTGTTGCTAAACTGCAACTTGTATGATAAAGGAATAATATCTCCTTGAGGAGATACCAACACAACTCTAGCTCCTAAACTGGTAGAGGAGCAACTGCCATCTAATTCTAAAATCTATACCTCACTAGACACCACTTTTTCTTTGAAGACTTCTTCATTTGGAAGAAGAGGTTCTTCCATGTATTCATTTTGCTTTATCGATCTTCTTGCTTCATGAGCTGAACACATTTCCAAGTTACCACCTGTAGGGGCTTTATCAGATGCCTCATAAAATTTTTTTGTAGATAAGAAGTAGTTACCCATGCCCAAAGACTCAAATAAAATTTGAGCTTTTGGTGTTGATGATCGGGTGACTACATATCTTGCCTCTTTTTCAAGAATCAATTTCTTCATAATACCTTGAATTGGGATCCTTGCCTCTGACAAGTCCATGCTTAGCTCACCACCAACATCTTTGCAAAAATTCTACCCAAGAAGGATGCTATAAGAGGCTGAAACATCAGCCACCAAAACTATCATCATTATCCTCTTTTCTGGAAAAGCTGCGAATGCAAATTGGGCATATTTTATTTGACCAAGGAGTGGGACTTGCTTGTTTTCCATATAAAAACACCTCTCAAAAGTTTTGGTCAAATTTAGACTAAGGGAATCTACCACCTTGGCAAGCATAACATTATCAGAAGCTCCAGAGTCTATTATGTAATTACTCAATTTGTAACCATTTATTAGTAGGGAAACATAAAAGGGTTCTATTTTCTTAGGAGCAATAGGAGGAGTCATGACAAGATTATTTTAGGTGGATTTATCCTTGGGGGAATCATGAGTTTTCTTTGAGGAATCTTGTCCTATGGGGATGGTTTTATTTTTTACATATTCTACCAACCTGTCAAACTGTTTAGGATTGGCTCTCAAATACTCAATCTTGGTCATTTGAATCTTAGTCTTTCTGGCATGATCAATTATATCAAATAATTGAAATGAATTTGAGACTACAGAAGAGGGCCCATCATCTTGATCTTTAGTGGGTTTGGTATTGGTCTGAGCAATAGAGGTGGAAGAGATGGGGTGGTTTGAGGTACTTACTTTTTTGTGAGTTACCTAATCTTTTGATTAGGGAGGTAATGGAGTCCCTCGTTTAGTGATGGAGACCACTGATTGAGGTTCTTATTCTACTTTCCCTTTGTCAATTTTGTGGAGCTGACTAGTTTTGAGATCTGGTAAAAATAGCATAGGATCCATCAAACCCTTCTCCTTTACTTCCAGCTTCATCTTGGTAATCCAAGAAACTGATATTAGAGTCGTCAGCTAATTCTTCTTCCTGCTCTTTGAAGAGATTAGTATCATCTTTTTGGTCCAACTTAGGTTGGAGTGAAAAGTCATGTTCAACCTCTAGGTAACTGACCACTGAATTGGTAGGTGTTACTTTAATGGAAAGTTTCCCTTGAGGGGGAGGCAGGTGATTTGGTTGCCCTTGGTTTTGGGTAGCATTACCTTGATATTGTTGATTCTAGAATGTTCTCCTTGGCATATCCTAATAGGTGGGAACAGACATACCTTGGGCCATTTGTCTCTTCAAATCTATCAGTTCATTTGTCAATTTTTGCACCATAGGATTTGTAGTGCCTGTAGGAGAACTTTCAACAGATGAAGAGAATCTATTTTTACTAGAGTCTTTTCTAATCTTACCTACCAAGATAAGATTATACTTAATCTTAGTAGCCAAATTTTGAGCCAATACGAGATCCATAGGGCCAGCCTGCCTCAACAAAAAACTTACTTCAGGAATTTTTGAGTTGATAAAAAAGCACTTGAGATTCTCTGGCGTGGGTTGAGTGATGGTTGGAATCCAGTTCCTTAACTTATTGAATTTGGCTTTGAAATCCCTCATGGGATCCTGGGGTTCCTTTTTCATCTATGTAAGCTATGCTAACAAGGCATGCACATCCTCAGCAGGTTTAAACCTAGCTTTAAATTTGGACTTTAGTGTATTCCAATCAGTTATAGTTTGAGCTTGAAGGTGGTAAAACCAATTCGTGGCAGCACCTTGCAGAGTTTCTACAAAAAGTATCATTGCTACGTCTTTGAATTCCACACTAATTATGCTACATGCTATAGAGAAAGTAGAAATATGCTCATCAGGGTGAACCTTCTCGTCACTGAAAAACTTGGGAAATTTTTTTTAGTACTACAAGGTAGTTCATGCAAGGGTAGGGTCAAATTCAGAGGGCCAAAAGAATTTCCCCATAGACCTTAAGCCATTATGATAGGGAAGTTAAATGGTAGGATAAAAAATCTTGGTGGGGTCAACAAAGACAAAGCCTTACCAGTATTGAGACTAGAAGCTTCACTAGATATGGGAGATCTAGCGTTGGTAGGAGGGAAACTCCTAGTTCACTAAAGATGAGATGATGGGGGAGAAATCTCAAAATTAGTTTGCAACACCATCTCAAATACAAGATCAACAATACCTTGATCTCTCTAGCCTCATGTATATGGTGGATCTGCTAGAGTGTCAAATGAAAAAGGGACTGAAACTACTTCAAGTTGAAGTTTGAGGCTTTAAAATGCACGTTCGTGTCCCCAACAGAGTCACCAAAAAGCTGTTGGGTAAATATTTTATTGTCAACTAACTGATGACAAAATGGGTATATCAACCACTGTATAAGGAGATTTATAACAAAAAAAGTGTAGGTTTACCATATCTTAATGAGATAAATCTCTCCTCTCATCAAGGGGAGGTTCTCTGTGAAATAGTTATATGCTATATGTATATATAAGTAAGCAAAAAATAATACTCAGGGTAGTATAACACCATCCATCTCTCTTTTTAGAGAGGATGTCCAAGGAACAAAGAGAGAAATCCCAATCGATGGCTAAAATCATTCCTCTTCTTTCAGGAATGATATCTAATGCAGAGCATAAAATCCCCTAAAGTAGTAACAAGGTCTACAAGGAAACCCATGTAAGCACAAAGTCTTTCATTGCCTCCTTCACTGATTCAAAAAACACGTAACAGTAGAGTGAAACAAAGCCCAAAGTCTTCACCTAAAACTACAATGAATAACAAGGTTACCAAGATAAAAGTATCTCAAAGTCTTTCTTTTATCTTTAAAACCATCTTTAGATAATTTCAATACACACACTTTACTTATTAAATCAAACAGATGAGAGATTATCAGGAAAAGAACATAAGAACTATTTCCTAAGTAACACAAATTACTCCAGCACAAAGTCTGGAATAAACCTGTTTTTCATTCATTCGATAAAATATGATTTACAAGTTGAGCACAAAGTCTCAAGAAGTGTCTCAATTTTAGTAGATTTTTTGCTCTCAATTATCCAGAGATTTATTTACAAAAGAGGTTCCCTCTATATATAGGGAGAAACCTTCAAAATTGAAAAAAGATTAAAATATTAAAATATCTAGTCAAAGATGAGTCATCTTTGAATTTGAGATATTTTTCTAGATTTTTACATGAAATTACATATTACAAAAGTGCATGAACTTTTACATGACAAAAGTACATGAGAAAAAAGGAAGAAGAGAGAATGGAGAAATGATTCAACTCCTATTGCCAGACTTCTTCAAATGAGCATCATACATGGTAATAAATGCCTGAATTCCTATGTTGTCTGGTGCAATGGTATTTTTGAAGATCACTTTGGCTCTGATTGTAGCATCTTTCAATGTTGTGATTGCTTTGGCATGACTAGTTAACCTAGATCTTAAATTATCTAGAGTCAATTGAGTATCTAAGATGTTATCCACAGAAGTCATTGAAAATGCTTTCTCTTCAAAATCCCTTCAGATCATGCCTTTGAATTCTTGAATCATCTCTTCTACCAAAAAAAATTGATTATCTCTATAGGTGAGATCACAAGGCAATTCTTCCAATCTGTTTAATAGGCCTGTGTCACTTTTCTCACTATCATCCTTGGAAGACTTGAGATCTTCAATCAGTTCCTTAAGCACCTGGATTGTGTATATTAGTGATTCCTTAATTTCAACATAAGAATATTTGCTAGTAATGACACCAATGGATATCAAGGTGCATTTCTTTAGATCCTTCATCTCTATCCACTTGCTAAGATATTTATCTGTACTATCAATATCTTGAGAAATAAGAGAGACAAGGTCTTCTAAATCTGTCCTCATTTCCTTCATCTTCTCTATCTTATCAACAACCTCTGTAAGTAAGGAAATTCCTTGTGTATGCATCTTTTCAATATAATCTTCTAGCACTTTCCCTTTTATATAGGTTTTCTCTACTTTCTAGATAACAAGATCTTCTATAGAAAAGGCTTCTAGGGTCGCTGCTTCAGGAATAAGAGAGAATTTCCTGACTACTATGGTCAATTGTTCTACCTTTTCCTTGTAATAATCCTTCATCTCCTTTTCCCTATCAAACTTTTCAACCATGATGTCCATTGTTAACTGTAGGTTACTCTTTACACCCTCATGAGTTACTTTTCCCAACTTAATATGAGAAATGGAATAGTTACTCATGTCAAAACCCTCTAGGGTTGCGTCCTATGGAGGTTTAGCTTACTCCAAAAATTTGTGCCCCTTTTTCTCAACCATTTTTGAAAGGATCCTTGGTTTCTTAGGGGTCTTAGCTTTCACTGACACTATTTTTCCAAAATCAAAGTCATCTACAGAGATGGCTTACTTCTTCCTTTTGAGCATGAAATTTAATAACCAAGGTGGTAGAGAAGAAGCACTTACCATGGCAACAGTCTTTGCAGCTGGTGTCACTAGGGTAACATCTGCACTGCTAGTGGGAATAATAGGCATAGTAGGTGTGATAGGTGAAACTATATCGACCGTTGACTGTTCAATGGTAGAGCTTTCTCTGATATTTAAAGAAGGAGAAGAGAGACTAGGGATAGACCCTGAGGAGTGAAGGACATCTCTAGAAGCGCCTTGAGGATCACCAAACATAAATCTAGAAAGAGAGGCAGCTCTAAAAGAAGGAACATGGATGGGAGAGAGAGGTGAAGGAGATGCCATAAGGGATTGAGGTGGTGGAGAAGAAATTCCTACAAGTGGATGTGCCCCTTCCTAGGGAGATAGAGGCTCAATTTTCTATTGCTCTGAAGGCCTGTCATCTATCTCCATCTGTTATGCTGCCTGTTCTTGAGTGCTTTGTTCCCTAACCCCCATAGCTGTTGATTCTAGCTCTTCAACAACCTTTGGATTCTTTAAAAAAAAGATGATTTTAGGATTGTGAGGCTTATATGGAGAAGGAATGTCACCTTTATTCTTAGTCCTATTCTCTACTCTCTTCCTTATTTATTTCTAGAATTTAGCCTCTGATCCGATGATGAATTCCTTCAACGTGATTCTTTTGGCCACTAGCCAATCATTGGTGTTAGCTAATATTGGTTTGAATATCTTTCTTAAAGAAGTCAATTCTTTTTGGGACCACTAAATTAGAGGAAGAGGAGAATTAGTGACCTTCTCAGCCAAGTATTTTCTGTTAATTATGTTCTTATCATTGACCAAATTAGAGGGAATATCTGCAAGCCCTAGATATTCAATCTGCTCCAGAGTCAACCTGTTATAGTCCATCCTTCTAATTTATTTTGTTGTTCTCAAGTCTACCTAGATGTTCTCAATCATGGGCTCATGAAACTGAGTCTTTCTTCTGATCATATCTTTGACACCCATGTAGTCAAAATTGTCTCTTTTTTTGAACTGCTTCATGGTGACAAGTTGCATTTCTATCTCCATGGCCCTCACTTTAGTGGTAGTCAAAATTGAGTATCTACCAATTTCAATTAGAAACCTAAAACCTAGCCTCTTAAGTTCCATTTGCCTAGTGTGTACAATAATAATCTATCTACACAGCTCCACTAAGACTAACTTGTCAAAAGGAAATCTAGGGAACATGTAGGGATAGCCTTGGAAAAAGCTAACCTGCATATAGCAAAAGGAGGGGAATTGTAAAAATATGTAGCCAAAATCATTGACAACCATCTAGGCTTCATCTGATACTCTTTTCTATTCTAGCTGAAGATCGAAAAGGCACAAAAATACCATGAAGAAGGCATCATTTACCCTCCTAAAATGATGGATTAATCCTTTTAGTGTTAACTAAGGGTAATATGAATAAACAAGGGTGGTTCTTCTATCCACTTCTATTGTCAAACCTAGAAAAGTTTGCATTAAAGCCACAATGTATACTAAGTACAAATTCATATAGAACTTTGAAGTAGTAGACACTTTGGTCAGTTGCTCATGAAGAGCATTACTGATCTACTCACCCTAGAAGATGACTTGTTTCCCTTACAAAATTATTTTAATGAAGGGATACATCCATTCATGGAATTGAGAAGAAGCTAGTAGACCTCATACTCTACTGAGAAGAGTAATCAAGTCACCGACTTCCTCTATAAAATCACTCCTCAAAAAATTCTATGGCCATCTAGACAAGTTGGCTTTGGGAGTCTTGAGCCATTTGTTATTCATCACCTTTTTCATCCTCTTAGGATCTTTGTTGTACTCCCTCTATGCCTTGATGAAGTCAATTTTTAGCACGTCGGTAGCAAGAGGGCACATGAAAACTTTATCAATAAATTTGGGGTCTAGCTGAATTATCGTGTTGCCACTAGCATCTGACACTATCTTGGTCTCTTTGTTATAGAACTGAGTGCACTGGAGGACAAAATCTATGTGATGTGCTGCCACTAGAAAAGAAAAGACTAGATGGATGTTGTTTTTTATTATTCTTTTCATCTTCAAGCTCAAGTTTGTCACCTTGGTTCTCTCTATGAACTCAACGATATCCATGTGGATGATCTCTATGTCTCTAATGTCATCGACATTAGAAGTGATCAAGGTGATTAGGAAAATGCTTTGGTGCTGGTACTTCATGGCCTTTGACTTCTTCAGAGAAGCTTCAGTCATCAAAACTAGTCTTTGTTGAGAGCACATCGATGAAGGAGGATCCTCAAGGGGAACTGTGATAAAAATCATGATTGTGCAATTAGGAAAAAATGGGCAATTTAGGGAATTTGCATGTCGGGTGCTCCTGACCAAGGAAGGGCACTTGATAGGGCCGAGGTGTGAGTGGATTGGAACACAAGAGGAAAAAGGGGAGGAGGAGAAAAATGGAAGGGATGAAAATTTCTCTAGAGTTAGAGAAATCAAAAAAAAAGATGCAAGGGCAGTGAAATTTGCCACCCTAGCATGTGAGATGGTTTGCATGCACAAGTGGCAAAATTTGCCGCCTGTACACGTGAGATGGAAAGAAAAGACACGAGCAAATTTTTTTTTCCACCCATGCATACTGGAAAGAAAAGATGTAAGGGTGGAAAAAAAAATTTCCCTTGTATTCAGGTGTAACGGTGGCAAATTTTTCTGCCCCTACACGGGGACTTGTATTGGTAGAAAAATTCACCACCGATGCATCTGGGTCAGACAGACCTACATCAACGACAAAATTTACCACTGATATAAGAGATAGGTGGGGAGGTACATGGTTAGGGTGGAAAATTTGCTGCCCTTTTTATGTAATAAACCTCAAGAAGTTTAGTGGGAGAGAAGGGAGGGCGGCGAAATTTGCCACCCTAGCATGGGGGAAAAGGAGGCTGGTCGATGGGGAAAAAGTGAAGAGGAAGAAAGGAAATCAGTCTGAGGAGAGAGAGCACCTATATTGGAGGAAGAGAAGAAGGGAAGAGAAGAAAACCAAAACAAAAACAAAAACAAAACCTAAAAAAGAGGAAAAACAAGAAACAAAATGAAAAACAAGAACCTACTTGGAAAATAACGTGCACCATGAGCTCAAATCTATCAAAACACACTTTTTCTCGCTTGCTAGATCATCCAAAGGTAGAGGGCAGGAGGAGTGGAAGAAATGAGTCAAAATGAACCAAAAATGGATTAAATGGGGTGAAAATTGACCCCAACCACTTGATGTGTGTGGCCATAAATTCCACATGTAAAAAATGAGGTAGTGTAGGGGCGGAAAAATTTGCCACCCTTACACTAAAAATCAAAGGGACATGAAGGGGTGGAAAAATTTTCCACTCCTACATGTGAATGGAAAAATGTAGGGGTGGAAAAATTCACTGCTCATGTATTTCAGATGTAGGGCAGAAAATTTTGCCTCTCCTACATGGAAAAAAGAAGAAAAATGCATGGTTAGCAAAATTGCTGCCCCTGCATGAAAATGGAAGAAATAAGGCTAACTCTAGAGAAAAAAGAGAAATTTGGTCCCCTGGTCACATTGAGACCGTAACAACTTTCACGTTTTAGGGAAAACATAACGAAAAGATGTTATGAACTTCGAATGATGTCAATTAAGCAAATACGAGAATGAGAAAAAACCCGTCTCGAAAAATGAACTTAGAGAGACAAAGGGTGAAATAAACAAGTTTTGTAGGGGGTTGTTCCAAAAAGGAGCTGAGCTAATTTTGGAAAAAACAATGCACACCAACATTCAAATAATAAAAAACATCTTAGGTACCTCTTATACATCCTCAAATCACCATACTCATCCCTGAACATCTCTAACCATGCCAAAACAAAAGATCAACCAATCATACTAGGATAAGAACTTTTCACACTTTGTCATTGTCACTTAGTATATTAAGGATATTCATTCACTTAATAGGTTACCTTCATGATATCATCATTACATCATTTAAAATACTCCAACACCATGTTGTTCATTTCTTCTTCCAAAACTACAAGCTACCCACCAATAATCTCCACCTCAATAGTCCTAAACAAACCATCGAACCCTAGATACTTCTAATGGAAATATAAGATTCAATCAAAATAACAATATAATTTATGGTTATCAACTAAAATCAATAAATAACAACATAATAATGAAGTAGCCAAAGAAGATGCTCAAAAACCAACTCTTTAAAAAAAGTGCCATTAAGCAATACGAACCCTAAGTCAACTTGCATCTAAACTTGTATCATTACCATGCCTATGATAACCTAGATACAATTCCATCATTTTAAATATAATTTATAATAAAAAATTTCAATTCAATGGATTAAGGTCCATTCAAACTAAGTAAGACTAAAATAATTCTAAGTCAAGACAACCAATAATGAAAACCACAATCCTCTACAAGGTGATAGGTTTATATGTGAAATGAGACAATCAAACTGATGAAAAAAATAAGACTAATTAAAAAAAATATGTGTTATAATCATGACAATGTATTGCATAAAATTATAATATAAAAATATATAGACATGGATTAAATTACTTGTCAAATCATAGTGTAGGTGGTAAAACATAGTTTCAATAATGAATGACAATCTAAATGTAATAAAACAATGTAACATCATCTTATATAGTCATGTAGATTTAATAAACTTAATTAAATTAAATTTTAAAGATAGAAACTAATAAAAATTACAAATGAACATTTTCACATAGACTTATGAGGTAAGTAAGAGCTAAATGGAGGAAATTAAACTAAATAGACAACACCAACATACTCATAAATTAGTATTTTTTAAAAAACTAAATTATCTCATACTCTTATTATTGGAATATAATCAACTAGCCACACACACACCCATGTCTTCCAAAACCATCGATCAAGCTAGGTCATTCTTATTTTCTTGTAGTCACCAAAAATAAGAAATCAATAGTATCTAAACTAGTTATAACATCATATGTTCATAACTAAATACATAACTATAATCCAAACATCATAATTATATAAAGGGCATAATAAATTTAAATAATTAGAGTATCTAAATCATGTCCTTTATCTAAAAACTATAATAATCAAAACATCATATAGTATGTCATGTAATTGTCAAATAGGAGTAACAAAAGATCTCAAATGGTTCCAAGAAACTAGGTTATGACATCCTATCCCACTTAAAATGATCCATATCAGTGAAAAAATTAGTTGTAGGTAATGTTTCCTAAAAAGAATATTTTTTCTCCATGTTTCACTCCTTTCACTATAATAGTCCCATTAGACCAACACTTACTAAATATCTATGCCTCATAGTTTAATATTATGATGGTCCACAATCCTCATTGATTATAATTACATATTATCCTCTTTAGTAACCTGAAGCTCTTTCCATTCCAAGATATGAGAAGGTTCATATAGTTATTTTATTATCAAATTAGCATGTAAAACATCATCTAGATAGAGGAGGAAGGACTAGTTGATAAGAAACCGGGCTAATTTTATCCATAATGTCAAATGGCATGACAAGCATGGATATAATTTTAAGGTCTTTTCACATTTTATTATGTTTTTTTAGGGCCTAAAATGTAGGAAAAAATTATTACCAACATTAAACTCATGAGGTGTTCTTTTCTAATCATCATAACTCTTTTGATGGTAAAAAATAGCTTTTAGATTTTGGTGTATGAGAACCATCTACTTATCATATTCTTAAATTAAATCAGGGCTAGAAATATCTCCATTTTAAAATTTGTCCCATCCAAGTGAGGTTCTACATTTATGCACATATAAAGCTTTAAAAGGAACCATTTTGATCATAGAATGTTATAATTTATTGTAAAAAACTCAATTAAATGGAGGTAATATTCCCACTTATCTTGTTGATCCATATAATACATTCTTAGCATGTCCTCAACCCTACGGTTGAGTCTTTTAGTTTGACCATGTATCTTTGGGTGGTAAATTTAACTAAATTTCAAACGAGTCACAAATTCTATAGTCAAATTTTGCTAGAACATTGAAGTAAGAAAGTTTATCTATCTATGAGATAATCACTTCCAACATGCCACGTAGATGAATAGATTATTTTAAAAATATTTTTGAGAACACATAAGTATCATCAGTTATATTTATAATAATAAAGTGGCCAATATTGCTAAATTTATCAATTAACACTAAAATGGTATCATAATTACTATGATATTTAGGTAGCCTAAAAATAAAATCAAGTGATATTATAGCCCACTTACACCACTATATGTCATGAGGGAACAAAAACCTCTAGGGTAGAAAGGATAGTTTTAACACACTAACATTCTAAGAATTTTTACATACAATCATCAAAATTTTGATTCATACCTGGCCAAAAATAATGCTTTTGCATCCCATGTGTCATTTTTGTAACACTAGAATGAGCAAAGTGAGGTGTTGTATGCACTTATTTTGAGATAGATTATGAAATTGTATATACTTGGGTATAAAAATTATATTTCTATGCCTTGTAATTCCATATTTTTCAACATAAAAATTAACAAACTCTTTTATAATAGGCTCACCATCCAAACCTACTCTTACCTCATGGGAGTATTCATCAACAAATTATGTTTTAACATAGCATTTTCGAATTTAAATTGTATCACAAACAATGTATTAAGTTATGTGCATCAACTAAGGGCATATATAACATAATTTTCCTTACCTTTAACATAGTAAATGTCCATGTACAAATTTATCACAAATTCCATCCACCTACATTGGTGTGCATACAAATCATCTTAGGAAAATAGATGTTCTAGGCTATGTTGATCAGACTTCACCTTAAATATTTCCCTAATACGAAATGCTTCCATTATTTTGTTATATGAACTATGGAATCAAGATCCATATCATTCATGGGATAGTTATTTCATGTGTCTTGATCTTTTATGACTCATAAGCCACTATCTTACCATCCTGGGTCAAAATATCAATAAAACCTTCATTGGAAGCATCTACCTAGATCTCAAAATTACCATTTGGATTAGGGATGAATATTATAGGTGTTTTAGTTAATAACTCCTTAATATTTTGAAAATTATCTTCATAATGGGGTGTCCACAAAAATTTATTTCTCTTGCACTACAAGGAAGCGATGGGATTGGCTATGCTAGAAAAAAATCAACAAACCTATAGTAATAACCATCCAAACCCATGAAACTATGTACTTCATGCACATTATTAGGGGCACACCAATATTGAATATATTTAATCTTTGTTAGTTCCATAAAAATACCATCCATGGAGATGATGTTTCCCAAATAATTAATTTTAGATTGATAGAAATCACATTTTTAAATTTTCCATACAACTTATATTGTGTTAGCCTTTGCAAGACTATTGTAGTTGTTGTTCATGCTCAGGCTTATTCCTATAATATGTTAAAATATCATCAAGGAAAACAAGAACAATCTTATCAAGGTAATCCCTAAAAACATTATTCATTAAGTTTATAAATGGAGTTGGTGCATTTGTAAAACTAAAGGGCATAACAATGAACTCGTAGTGCCCATACTAAGTTCAAAAAGTAGTTTAATGAACACCTTCGTCCTTGATTCTTAGATGATGGTGGCCTGATCTTAATTCAATTTTAGAGAATATTATTTATCCATTAATTTGATCAAATAAATCATAAATCCTAAGAAAAGTATAATGGTTCTTAGTCATTAATTTATTGATCATATAATTATCTACACACAACATTATATTTACATATTTATTATATACAAAGACAATCAAAGCACCCCAAGGAGATAAACTTAGCCTCATGCTTCCATTTTATAAAAATTATTATATCTAAACTTTTATTTCATGTAAATCTTCCACATTCATCTTATAAGGAGATTTAGATGTAGGTGCATCTCCTAGAATAATATCTATGGAATAATCAAACTCATGTTTGGTTGGAAGAATAAGAAATCTTTGTAGGATGGTTATTGGTCTTTAGGTAGATCTTGAATTTATATTTCATATATTCTACATCCCTTTAACACATTATTTTTCATTTACAAAGCTGAAATCATTTTACATGCTATAGGCTTATGAATTCCTTGTACATCCACAAACACTCCAAAGTCATCTATGCACTGCACTTTCTTACCAAAGTAATCTTACATGTTTGATTTAATATTTACATGTTAATTTCATTGGTTGGTATCCCTCTAAGGTATAAATATTATTCCACCATCAGATAACAACACTAACTAGTTGATATGATTCTACCCTAGCTTTCGCATTAGAGAGCATATTGTGAAAATTAAAATACTTCTACAAATACACAAGCTATGCATTAGTTTCATAAAAAAATTATTCACTTGAAAAGGTATGCAGTGGAACATTTTTTAACTCTTTTATGATTGGTTCAACCACCATTTAAGGTATATCTTGGAGCACCTACTCCTCCCCTTGACCATTTTCCAACCTAGGTAAGTCTTCATCAGGAAAACCCTCAAGGTTATCGAGCCTATGTTCCTGAGTTTAAATATTACCTTGAATGGCATTTAAAGCTAGAAAATCTTATAAAAACTTCTTCATGTTTATCAATTGAGTACCTCTAATGACATTAACAATAACTTCATTATTGTTATTAGGACTATTGATAGGTGGTAGGTCATTATTATTTTTGTTGATATTGTGGGCACAACTTATTCATCTATGTGTACCTCTTCCCCCTCTTGGGTTGTTATTACCCAAGTTATTGATGGTATTGTCACCACCAGATCTTACTCTAACCATACTGAGGAGTTGTATAATAAAATTTTAGGTAGATTATAGAATAAAAAAGTTCTTCCCCAAAATTCCCTAGAGCAAAAACCATACTCTAATACCAATGTAATAACCCCAAAAAAAGTTATTATTTTTACAATTACAGCCAAATATGGTGAAATACATTATTTTTTTATTATTGAATGACACAAGTATTTTCTCTAATAGTTTAAACTTATCCATCTAATAATAAAAAACAAGAATAGAGTAATGGTTTACTACTCATCTAAGATTAATTCACCTTGAGTGCACTCTATAAGGAAACATTTTATCATGCATTGAATATGGAGTTTAGGGTGTATAAGTGTGCTATTACACCCTTATAAAATCTAACCTAAATAATCTTCATGGCACCCTTCCCAATAGAATCAATTGAAGAGACTTATCCTTAGTTATGTCTCCTTTATGAAAATATTACATAAGATAAATAAAGAATATGAAATTCTTAAGGTTTATTCTTAATTTCAAATATCCCTATTAAAATAGTCCTATAAAAATAAAATTGTTATTGATATTTTTTTAATTTAATAATGACATTCTCCATTCCAACATAACATCTGCATTATTTAACTAATAAGTGAAATTATTATTTGATGTTATAACTAAATAATTGAAACTTTTCTCAACTACATTATATACATCATAACTTGTATTCGCTTACTAAACATAACATGAAACATGTACACTAATGAGTGTTTCCAACATAGTTGAAAAAATATAATTAAATAAACCTTTATCTAACTCTAAAAAAGTTTGTGTAACTGAATTAACATTTTATGGTTATGGAGTGGAATCCCTAGGTTGTTAAATATTCTAAGTATAGTAAATTAGGGTATAAATATGTAATAAATATAACCACTAACTTGTGAAAGAACTAACCTAAACTAATATTTTTAATAATAGAAATTAAGGATCCAAATGAATACTTACCTTTAAATTTCCTGAGACAAAGGATATAGAGGCTATAGACTAGTACAAGAACTAATCTGAATGTCACAAATATGATTCAATTGTCAAAAACACTCCTAGATAATATCACCCTACTCTAGACAATAGAACTATGGTACTAGTATCCACTTATGGTGCTAGTGTCCTTTGTATAGGAACTATTATGAGATTTTAGGAGAATATGTGTCTGATTATACCAAGCTTATTCATGTGTGAACAAACCCTGAATTAATGTTTGTGACCTATTATGACTGATTTGTATGCAAAACCTAGTCTTCCATGTGATCAGGGAATTTGACTTGGCACAAGTAGTAAATGTGTGGTGTTATTTAGGTAGGGTGGACATCATTAACACCCTATTATGATGAAAGTTTCCTACATACTAATACTCCAAGGAGGGATCGATCTTGATGTAGTTTTCCCCACCTAGGTGCTAGTGAAAGTACAAGTGAAGCTAGTATGAGTGCAAATTTGAGTGCTTTGAGTGATTCTTGAGACTATAAATTCAAGTATTCTAATTTTAATAATTTTGTATATGAATGTATGTAGAAGTAGGGTAATATAGGGATTACCAACCTTGATTGTGCACATCTTGTTCTGATTTTGTTTGTGTATATTTGAATCTTATTTACATCTAGTGGATAAAAGTCTAAAAGCCATTTATATATTGATTTGGTGATTGTGTGTGGTTTTAAATAGGTCTAAGATAACCCTAGGTACTTTAGGAATTAAAAATATATCCATTAGATCTCAAAAGTGGGAAAAGGACAATAACACCTAAATAAGATAATAACATTGTGGCATTATTGTCCACTTATGGTGCTAGTGTTCAGTGGCAAAACTTGAGGAACTAGGGGATTGAATGCCTAAAGAAGGGTTTGGGACTAATTTTGAGATGTCTATGGATATGTGAGGCTTGCAAAAAAGATAGATAAGTGTCTAAATATGATCTAAGATAGGTCTAGGGATAAGTTAGGATTGGGTTATCTCAAGTAACACACTTAGCACTCAAGTGTAATTTTAATATGATTAAATTTCCTACCCCTTTATTCTATAAATGTAACAAATTGAAATGACTAGGATAAAGGAGAAAGAATCATACCGATGTGCATGAATTTAGATCTAAGTATGTGAAGCATGCTCTATTATGTGTCCTACAAATGAAACTTGAATAAATCAATCCTTACTTAAGAGATATCAAAAGCTAATACAAAACTAAGTAAAGAGATAAAAGAGAGTAAATGAATGAATACACCTCACTAGTTATGCAAACCAATGCATAAACCTAGTAACATCCTTTTTGTGTGTACATGTAGATAGTGATCAGTCATTGAATAGCTTAGACTATGTTGATATCATGATTAGTCCCCATATGTGGGTAGCTCAATAACTTAATATAGCCTTGACTCCATCATTTAACACCCCTACTTGGTGGATCATGACCTTTGAATAACTTGGATTGGACTAATGGCTTATCCAACCCTCTTATGTAAGTAGCTCAAAAACTCAAGTCAATAATGACTCCATCATTACCTACCCATGTGTAGTATATGCATATATAACTAAATTATGTAATTTAATTGAAGTTATATGATTAAAACTAAAACTATATATAATTTTTATGTGGCCACTCAAGAAATATGGAATGAAAATTGGCCTAGGGGCATCCTTGAGCACTCAGGTATGTGGCTCAGGGATTACATAGTAATGTCAACCACTACAAATAGTGTAAGGAATAAATATAGTTTATTACTTATAACATGGTTTTTGGTGTGTACAATGTAGAGAATGACATGGAGTTTTCCTTTCTATCTGATCAATTGGTGCATAAGTGAGTACAAGGAAATAATGTGTCATGGACATGCCCCCAATTATGATATCTAAGCATATGGATTAAAGACTGAGTTTTAATAATCTATATCTAAGTATATAAAACTAAGATAGGAGTGTTCATGTCATGAATGATGCACCCAATCTAAGTAAACTAGTAAGATTTTGGAAAAAATGAGTAAAATTGAGAAAACACTAGTAATCTATAACTAAATCTGTGCAAACCTAAATTGTAACTATTATGCCTTTTTGGAAAACTTGTATTTTTTTTATTTTGGGGCTACTAGACAATAACACCATATCTTGAAAAATAACATTGTGGTTCTAGTGTCCACTTTTGGCATAAGTATCCTACTATGTTATCTTTCTACCAATTGAGTCTAATCTCTGTATGGTTGTTTTCTATTGTGTTTTACTAAAACTAAGCTCTTTATTTTGTGCATGTGTGTTGTAAATTATACTCTAAGTAAATTTAGATGGCCTGATCTCTATTAAAAAAAATATGTGAATGCCCCCTCTTTTGAGGGGAGTTATTGAAAATCTGAAAAAATTATCCTCAAAAGGAAAAGATTTACATAATATGTGTTATCCTGAACATATATGATATCTACATAAGAAACCAATATGATGTTTACAAATGACATCATAATGTAATATAATATGAGCATAAGTGTGTAATGTATGATATATTTTATATCTAGAATTCATAAGGCTATCAAGATATATGTAACAATGTAAGCATGTGTATGAACAATAAATTTGAGTAATAAATTGAGTAACTACCTAAGTGGATGGGGCATGATGTCCATCATGAAATGTAAGGAGGAAGGGGAGATGCATGATGTACCATGGCATATAAAACTGGAGTGTGTAACAATCAATAGATAAGTGTCATGGCTATGATGCATACATGAACGCATACATACAACACACATAAGACATGTAAAGTAGGCCAAGGGGCCACAATACAAGGGACATGGTCACATGTCACTAAATATAAGAAAATAAGACATACAAGGACATGTTCAAATGTACACATACACATAGAGCAAGAAATTTAGATTAGATCCACATGGAAGGACATGTTTAAATTTCTGCATACACAATCAAGAAAGCACACACAAAGACATGGGCATATGTCCAAATCATACATATAATGAAAACAAGTGGTTTAGAGCCATCTAATAATGGAATATAAAATTTCATCTAATAGATGTAAAAACATAGAGACATAATCAAGTCTAAACTAGTAAAGCTAAAAATGGAAGTATGCATGAACATATAATACAAATATATATGAGTAAAGATGTACATAAATTGAGTCTAGAGTAGTAGTAATTGATAATAAATATTAGTGTAGGATGATTAATTTCAAGATATAATAATGTTAAATTTGTCATGTAGAGTTTATAAATATGTAACTTAGCAATTGAAACTATGTATATGATGCCCCCAAATGGGTGAATGTGTCAAATGAATAACCTTTGTATCTATGTATGTGCCCCTAGTGGATAAATAGTAGTAAATATGGATCTATAGAGTGGACCTAGGTATTATAAGCATCTAGAAATAATTGAAAAGAATAAGTGAAGTATGTATGTGTGATAAAACTGACTACACTAACATAGATAACATATGTAGTACCTAGAAAGTATAAGAAATGTAAACACAAAAATGCATACAATCTATAATTTGTATTTTCTAAGAAAATATTTGAATGTTTTTGTGTTTTTGACATATTATTATTGTTTTTGTGTTTTATAGATATAATTTATGTATAAGAAACATAAAAATGAAACTATATACAAGGAGAAATAATAAAATTTTCTATATATAAGTAAATGTTAGAAATTGTAATGTCTCTATAAACCTAAGACCACATCCATGGGATGTGGATAATCAAATTGTGTATCTACTAGGAGGTCATCCAATGTCAGATATAGAATCTTCCTAAACTTAAATTATTCATCATCATCATGATCATACCATGTTGTCTATATAAGTGCAACCTTACCCTTGGTGTTAGTATAGATATTTTGAATCTAAATAACATGTTTCTCTACTATTTAAGAATCCTCCCATGTGATCCCAAGGTAAAACACATTATACCATGGGTATCTATGTGAAATATATGATTATCATCTGAGCCATCATGTAAAATTCAAATTGTGTGTCCCTCATGGCTGAATGCTAAGCATCTATCTATGCAATCAACTGTGGCATCCATTTCTTGTAACCGTGTAATACCAATAATAACCTATGTATGAGTGCCTATGATCATGATTAAGATTAATGTGTTTTCCACCTTTAGGCCATATGCAACTGGTAGTGTGATATGTCCTAAGGAATCTTGATAATGTATAGCATGTTTTAGCCCAGTTTCTTTATGTCTTATGTGTTGTAATAATTCTAATGTGTAAGTGTTGGGATATGAATCCTCATCTATAAAACCATGAGGGATGTATCATTTTAGAATGAAAAATTAGATAGTTAAGGGATTGTTTCATGAATATATATGTTAGTAATAATTTCATCATGGTGTGTGTACTAGTGGAGGTAGAGGCTATGTAATCTAAATAGTGCCCTGAGTCTTGAACTTAATCAACTTGTGTTTTAATGTTGAAAATGTATCTATATAATGTATTATAATCCTATGAAAATGATAAAAGGTTTTTCCATCCTAATATGATAATCTACTAGCAGATCTATGACAAACTATGGATAATATCATCAATCCTCTATCTATAATACCTATAAAATCTGATGTGGTCTATCCTATGGACTACCTACCTAAATATGCATAACTAAGTTGATATCCATAGATATAAACATATGAACTAAGAGAATGGATGGATATACCTATAGTTATAACTAAGTGGGTGGGCTTGTAGCTATATGAATATGAAATAGTGGTGTTAGCTGTATGGGAAAAGGCATGAGTGTCTTAGAATCATCTTTGTACTCTTCAAGACTAATTGGTGTGAAGATCAATCCACATAAGTAATCATCAATGTTAATGGGTGTTGAATCATTCTCTATGGTGGCCTAAGGATATATATTAGAGGTTTAGATATATAGTTTTAAGTGCATAAATTTGGGGGGGAAAAGTGGTTTTCCCATGGACATGAATTTTCTGAAATATAAAAAATTTGAACTTTTGTAGATAATTTGAGATATCTACACTCCAAATTTGAAGATGGTGTAAAAACATGAAATGTATAATTTAGAGTCTAATTTCCAAAACAATAATTTTTTTAAATAATGGTTAAGTATAACTAGGTCAAACATATAAAATTTTAAGAGTAACTCCATTTTTTTCAAAAAACATAGTAGATAGATGGTATGATGTGCACCATTTTTTAGCAGTGTTTAATATTATTTGAAACCCTTTGGTGAAAATTTAGATAAAATATTGTATCATGTCACATATTTTTTTATATTTTTTTAATGAATACTTTTTTTTATGTATTTTGAAATTAAATAAATCCTAAAATTGACAAATAAATGGATATTCATCTGTGAGTCAGGCCTAAGTACCTTATAAAAAAACCAAACCTTTTTTTAATGTGTGTATAATTAAGCATACTACATCACCATATAATTTGTTTTTCACTTGGATTAATGAAACATAAATTACATAAACATGTATAGGCATGTATGTTTATAGCATGTAGTGGCCTAAAAGAGGCATAGTTAGAAATAAATATAGTTTGAACCTTAAATTAGTCCAAAAATATAAGAATCATATTTTTGGAAAGAGGAGAGTGTTCTCATCATGATGGTATCAAGTTTTTGAATTTTCACATTGAAATTATTAGTGTATTTGGCAATCAAATTTGAAATTTGTTGTTTATATTCATAGCTTTCAAAACTCGGTTGTACGTTGATAGTCCAAGCCTTTGGCTCAAGAACCCAAGACATTCCCAAGATAAAACGTATGGTAATTGAATTCAATTTAAATATTGTAATCATGTTATTAACATGATCATGTTACTTAATAACATGATCATGTTATATATTATCAACATCGTAAAACATGCAGGAGTTACACATGAAGGTAACTATGTCCATAAGCTTATATTGATCACATTATATATTCTCAACATCCTAAAACATGTGGGAGTTGCACATGAAAGCAACTATGTCTAGAAGATTATGACATTTATTTTCATATAATTTAAATTTATTTTAGTAAATATAAGAAATTAGGTTCACTCAGCATTTGATAGAGTTGGTCTCATAGTTTCACACCTTATGATGTGGAAAATAGTTTTTCAAAATCTAATTAGGTTAGTACTTAGGAATTTTCAAGGTCTAAGTATTAAACCTAGGGCTTTCAGGGCATAATTTTTATAATTGATGTCCATTTTTGGTAAACATATAGTCATTTTTTAGGTTTTATGCCTTCTAGATTTATTCATAGAATTTTTATGAGTCTTAAGTTTTTAAAAATTGAAGTTTTCAAACCACTCACTTTGAAATTAATGGAAAATGGTTTGATTTGGGTAACATAGGTCACATTGATGAATTGTAGACATTAAATGACCACTCTATGTTAATTTCACTTTTTCATCATCCTTACCTCATCCCTAATCACTTCTTACTCATGCCTCATCACCCCTAATCTCTCTATCATCATTATACATTGTCCCTAATCACTCCCTCATTGAAATTCATTGTCCCTAGACATCTTTAATCACTCCATCATCCCTGATTACTCCCTCATAGACCATCATTATCCCTCATAATTCCTAATCACTCCCTTCTCATCCCTCATCATCCATAAAAAATTAGGGTCACTCAGCATTTGATAGAGTTAGTCTCATATTTATGCACCTTATGATGTGGAAAATGGTTTTTCAAAATCAAATATCATCAGTACTTAGACATTTTTAGGGCTTAGGTATTAAACCCAGGGATTTAAATACATAAATTTTGTAATTCATGTCCATTTTTGGTAAACATATAATCATTTTAAGGTTTTAGTGCCTTTTGGATTGATTCTTTGCATGTATAGGAGTCCTAGGTTTATCAAAATTGAAGTTTGAAAACTACTCACTTTAAACTTGATCCAAAGTGGTGTGATTGGGGTAGTGTAGGTCATATTGATGACTTGCACACATCAAAATACCACTTTATGTTAATTTAATTTGTTCACCATCCCAACCTCATCCTTGATCACTTCCTAATCATCCCTCATTACCCCTAATCACTCTTCCATGTCATTCTTCATTGTCCTTAATCACTCTTTCATTAACCCTCACTATCCGTAGTCATCTATAATCATTCCCTTATCATCCATAATCACTCTTTCATTTACCTTCACTATCCATCATCATCCTTAATCACTCTCTCCCTATCCTTCATGGTCCATAATCACTCTCTCCTCATCACTCATCATCCCTAATCTCTTCCTCATCCTTATTCACTCCCTCCTCATCCCTAATCACTCCATCATTGACCTTAATTATCTCTCATCATCTCTAATCACTCAAATTTATCATCCCTAATCACTCCCTTAATTAACACCATCCCTAATAAATCCCTCCTCATCCATCATAATCCCTAATCAATATGTATTTATCCATCATGATCACTAATCATTCCCTCATTGACTCTTATCATCCCTCACTATCCCTCATCACTCCATCATTGATCCTTACCATCCCTCACCATACCTAATTTCTCCCTCATCATTTGATATAATTATATACTCAAAATATATATATAATTCCAATCATATATTGTTTAATCCATTATAATAGAAATTAACTCTTTTCTAGGACTTGTGTTGTCAATACCCATTTGTGATAGTCAATTTAATTACTAAATGAATTGGATGATCTTCTAAAGTTAAATTCAATTAACATAATTACTAACATAAAATAGAGTCTAAATTTTAGTTTATCGAATAATCATTGTTGTGAAGCTGACTAGATGAAACTTTATTTGGTTCCACCTTTGGTAGTTTGGTTCAAAAGATAAAAATTAAACACAAATCTCTTGTATAATTTTCCAATGTTGAGAAGATTTGAATTAGATTCAAATTTATTTAGTGTTTTCCATTCCTGTAGGACTTGAATCTTGGTTAGGTTTACACATGCATCTGTTGTGTGTGTACTATGTCCCAAATATTTTATCTCTTGCATGAAAAATGAAAATTTATTCATGTTATCATAAAAAAATGTTTCTACAAAATGTGAAACACTATTTCATCATGGTGTAGATGTTTATACCATGTTTTCTAAATATCAAGATGTCATAAATGTAGATTAAATTAATGTCATAGGTAAAGGGCCTGAGGATGTCATTCAATATCTTCAAATGAATGAATTAATTACATGAGTTAACATAAAAGGCATAATGGTAAATATATGTTTAACCACATGTAAAAAATCACACACTTATAATGGTGATATGTCACAAAGGATTGCATCTTTAAAAACCATGATTTTTTACACCAAGTGACACTACTAGGTGATCCATTTCTCAAGGCCTACACTAGACCATACACTAGTGTATGTTTATCGATGGTGTATAAATTTCAAGTTCAATTTTTAAAAATATGTTTTAGGAGAAATTAAATTATTCTAACTTCCATTAGAAATGATAAAGTGTATTGGCTCACCATTTATCTACATTTATTAATGAAACAATATTTTTAATTCATATAATTTATTTTTAGGGGAAGTAGATATATTTTTAGTATTGACCATTTCATTGGGTTCATAATGTATTATCTACTTACCTTTCTATAATGATAGTTAAACTTTACTAAATTCTCAATATGTGCAAGGAGAGAACTCATAGTGTTACACTCTTCATTGGATTGAATATTGAATTTATGAATTAAGCACCACTTTCCAATCTTGGACTACTTGTTCTAATCATTTAAAAATTACTTTCCACTCTCTGGTATGATGACTCAATTAATAGACATACAAATATAATGCCTTCAATGTAATTATTCAGATCATAAAATGCTCTCATATGGAAAGCAATTGATTGGTTTTATGAATTCACATATCTTGGTGATTCTCATGTATTTACTACCCATTTTTGGTGATAGGTGGTTTTAATTTCTTCTCTTTTCCTGGTGGATTTTTAATTTTTAATTACATAATTTATAATAGGCCCATATTTTATCATAGGTTTTAAATATTTATGTTTCAAATTTTTCTCCACATCATTTTGATCAATATGTCTTATATTTTATGCTAGGACTCAACACTCCACTTGTAACTCCTAACATTGTTAAACCCCAATAAAATACCAAAATCAAGGTATCATATGGAGTGATTAAGGATGAGAATGGATGAGTAGGAATTGATTAGATATGATGAGGGAGTCAATAGGGATGATGAGGGATGGTGAGGGTCAATGAGGGAGTGATTAGGGATGATGAGGGATGTTGAGAATTAATGAATAAGTGATTATAGGTGATGAGGGATGAAGTATGATGAATAAAGGATTATGGATGATGAGGGATAGTGAGGGTTAATTAGGGAGTGATTAGGGATGATGAGGGAGAACTTATAAATGATGAGTAATGGTGAGGGTCAATAATGGAGTGATTAGGGATTATGAGGGATGATGAAGGAGTGATTAGGGATGGTAAGAGGAAATAAGGGAGTGATTAGGGATGATTAAGGAGTTATTAAAGATGATTATGGATGTTGAGGGTTAATAATGGAGTGATGAAGGATGATGAAGGATGAGGAATGAGTGATTATAGATGATGAGGGATAGTGACGGTCAATGAGAGAGTAATCAGAGATGATGACATAGTGATTAGAGATGACTATATATTATGAGGTTTAATGAGGGAGTGATTAGGGATAATGAAGAATGATGAGATAGTGATTAGGGGTGATGAGGCATGAGTAAGAAGTGGTCAGGGATGAGGGAGGTGTAATCACTTTGGAGTTCACCCTACTTTAAGATGTGCAAAACACACCTTATCTCTAGATGATACAATTAGATCTTCTCAGAGTGTGGGTGAATCTATATTTAGAAGAACCTATAGAGAGGGTTTTTTACCTTAATATCTAATGCTAAAACTAATCTACTTTTGATTTTTTGGGATGAAAAGGGAAGAAGGAAGCTAAAATAGGAAATCATATCTAATGGGGTGATGCACCTAAATGATTCATATTATCTAAAAGATTTTTGAAACTAATTAAGACACACATATCAATCTGAAATAAAACTCTACATTCAATCATGATCATCAGTGTTTCAAAAGAAGGCCTGAAAGAAGTTTGTAAAGCAAATTCAAATCCTAACTCTTTCAATGACCTATAGAGGATGATATTTTCATAGTAGGTGTGGAAAGGACATAAAAAATGGTAAGTATATTCCACTTTTATAATATTACATATTAAAATTACACTCTATTTTGATAAAAAAACCATATGAAAAAAAAATCTTCTTTATTTGATAAAAATGGTGTAAATTACAATTTATGTTCAGCTTCAAGAATAATCCCAAAATGGCTTGAAAAAAGCTAATATATATGTTTAAATTCTAACTTATATCCAATGTGGTGTTGAAAGGGAGGAAGGATTAGTTTTGGTTAGCTCACCAAAGACTAACTCCTTTTACAATATTAAAATAAGTCTTTAAAATATCTATAAGTCTTCAAAACATGCATGGACTTCAATATTGACATAAAAAGGAGGTGGTGGGCTCATGTTGAAAAGTCAAAATTCCTTTTAATGAAATTATATTATACCATTTGATTTCTTAAATAAATATTTAAATTATTTTTAGTGTTGAAAGCCTTAAATTAATAGGATAACCAAGGATAGATGTGGCACTTGTCAATTAGTTAACAAAAGTGCAAGACTAATCAACTACAAATAGGCTTTCCTTACATGAAAATAAACATTTAAGGTTGAATTATACATGATAGATTAATGTAATAGAATATATCTAGTGTGTAAATTAAATTCTAGCTTCCTAGATAACCATCTAATATGAAACTCCAACTAGGCCTGTTAGACCAAACAGGCCTAAAAGCCAATCTGTGCATTTGAAATCCATTAAACCTAAAAAAAGAATCCATGAAACATGTAAAAATAAATAATTAGACCTGGAAAAACTTTACTCATCACCACATATGTGATTTTGATGAGAAAATTCATGCCATTCAGTCAATAGGGTTGACTAGGCCTATTTTGTTCCATTTTCTTGTAGACTAGCCATTTTGATTGAGATATTAGGGACAATCTCAAGATTATTTATGACCAAATAACTATTTTAATATTAATAAAAAGTCTTATTATTCGAGCTTCATTTATTATATTCTATTGAAATGCTTTGTACTTCATTTTACATGCTTTTTTACATAAAAAACATGATTTCTTCCCTGATTTATATAGATCCTTGCATAAAATTTACATGAATGGAATAATATCCAAGTTTAATTTATTTTTTAAGGTTTATCCATTATTATTTTATGGCAATAAAATCAAATTTTTTCAAAACTAATTTTTTGAGGGTTTATGAGGGTTTTAAAGCTGAATCTTCAAAATGATGATTCATGAAGTATAGAAATCCAAATAAAAAAATATAAAAATTTATGTGTATCATACTAACCCCCATAAAATCCATAAAAATATTTGGTTCCCATGCAAAATATATGAAAAGTTACCATGTGGAGAAAATTTGCTTGTAGGGTTTTGCCTACATTTTGGGCTACCTATGCTCTTAACGATTGTTAATAAATCAAAGCCCATAAAAATATATAAATTTTTAATTAATTATAATTAAATATTGTTCCTCAAAAAATGATAATATTTTTTGGATAAACTCCACATATGGTGAAAGATAAGAGCATCTGAACATGAGGCTTGGAAGGGTATCTAAAACTACAAAAAATGAAAATATTCACCAAAATTAAAATGACTCCTCCCATACTTCAAAAATCCTAAAAAAATCATAATTGGTACTTTAAAATTCTATAAAAACACCCTAAAAACATTATTTTCTTGAAACATTAAAAAAAAACCTTTTTGGCCTATATGTCTGTTTGCTTGCAAATGCCTATATGAGCATGGTTTGCATAAAATTTGAAGTATTTAAACTCTTTAAAGGTTTTATTATGATTTCGAATATATTCCAACTCTTTTAAAACTTTAACTTTGGCTTATAAACCTTTGTGACACTCCATAACACTTCTTGCTCCAATGGTGACCTCCAACATACATGTTGATGACTGTGACAAAATGAGTATCTACACTCATCTAATGGCCATGAAACTTTTTTAGAAGGTTTATAAAGTCATTATTACCATATTTAGTTAAATATATTAATTTAATAACCATTATAAATAATAAATTTATTCATAAAACCTTGAATGCTCATGAAAACATGAATCACTCCCATTCACAAGAAAATATCATAAGTATTGTCCTTGGAGAAACCCTTGGTTTGACTGTAGCCCTTTCATAAAACATGATTGTAGGTGAATGTATAATTTAACCCTTGAATGAGACTTGTTTTTATTTATTATATCATGTTTTTATATGAACAAAATATCACTTTCATTGCAACATCCTTCTAACAAGAAATCTCACTTTAGGCCTTGGCTCTTTAAAACTCTTGAAACTTGAATATAGGCCTATTGTTTGCATGTATATTAGCCCCTGTATAGAATTTAACTAGGGGTCTTAATTATATACTCAATAATCAGGTGATAATGAGCCTTTATCATAAAATTTTATGGTTCATGATCCATATTATCCTTGAAGTGACAATGATCAAACCCTTGCAATATCATCTATTTCTTAGTCCACCTACCTGGCTATAGGTCTAGCCTTAGGGCTATAAGTGTACCTTTGTGAGGGATTAATTCTAATTTTACCTCATAATTTTACCCATTTAGGTCCATTTATATTTATTTCCTCAATATAAAATAACCCATACACCTTAGTGTCTAGACAAACCTCCTAATGCTGGGAAAGCTCATCATGTAACCAAATTGGCTTGGTTGGAAAGGTACAGGCCTATAAGAATTTATGACAATGACTATAGGGTGATATTTAAATGAAAAATATTCTTATTTAATATTTTAACATCTAATTAGGTTAATACTTATTCATTTACTTTCTTTTATACCCTTTGTGACTAACACCCTCACCAAGAGTAAATGGGGTCAAACACAAGCTTGTAGGATTCCATCTTGTCCTTGAATTTGACTATATGTGGAATGTACATAATATAACAAGGTTATTTTTAATTTTTAAACCTTAAATTAAAATTTTTAGTGTCCTTTTAACCTTATAACCTACTTCTTAACAACTTTCACTCACCAATGAAGGATTTTTTCCTTGAGCTCCCCTAACTTCATGAAATGGTTTTTTGGTTGTAGATGACTATCCTTAAGGGTTGGTTGTAGGTGTGAATTTTTTACATTATCTATTCCTTAAGATATTTATAATTTCTCTTTCTTATTTATCATTTTATGAATTTTTATCTTGATGTTACATGCCTTTGGTTTGATCAATTAACCTTTTGAGCCTAAAAGACCCTTTACTTAGCAAGTAGGCCTTCCTTTAGTTGCGGCGCAAGCCTGTAGGTCTCATGGTGGGATGTAAGTGAGTCATATAGTTTATTAAAACCTTATTTCATTATGATATGTATGGAATATTCATATGGTTAATAAAACCTCTATTGATTACCTATCCTTCTCATTACCCTAATGTAATTCTAACCTCATATGGACTGTACCTCACAATAATAAATGAACATATGATGTAATCCTATATTAAGGATGGATGGGTATACCCTTAAATAATGTCCAAACCATGATTTTAACCTTATTATTCTTATTTATATTACTTAAGGAGGTCATTTCCATGTGATTTGATGTATAAAACCCCTTACCACTCAAAGATTGATGCCTTTGATTGTACTCCATGACTATATTGAACTAGATGTAGGCTTTGTTTTCTCATGAAATGATGCCATTATATTTTTTTCATAAAACCTCTTTTTTCATGGTGGCCTTATTTCCATTGGTTCCTTTATTGTGATAACATGGAATGTAGGTGGGGTTGAGGGTGATAGGAGTGAAAATATCATTAAGGAACATGACAAGACTAGGATGATAGGATATATGCAAATAAGGACTCATCATGATCACTTAATGTGAATTATGAGGCTATTGGAGGAGGTAAGGATAATTAAATTGAAACATATTTTTCCTCAAAAAAAAATTTTATATCCAAAAAAATTCTTACAGAATGTTAAACTAGCCCTTTTGAGAGACATAAGAGCATGGAAATAGGCTAAGCAATGGATTTATTAGAGGATTTATTTGAGAAAATGATTTAAAACATTAAAAAATTTATCTAAACCCCTAAAACATGAATTTAATGAAAACTTAAAGCTACCTCCTTCTCCCATGACCATACAACCTTCCTTTGTAAGCATATTATACTATAGAATTGAATGGTTGACTTTGTGAGATTTGTTTAACCATGAAATGCATGAATAAAATATTGATAAGGCTATGGATAATTATATAAAGTATTTTATATTCTATAAAAACTTGATTTTCCTTGAAACTCTACCCAGTTGAGGAGAAACTGAGGAAAACTAGTTTCCTTCTTGGTTGCAAGGCATCAAAATTTGACCTAACTTTAACTAAATGGTTCATAATCTTGGAGAGTCCAATTTGATATAAAATTATACCATTAGGAAGCACTCTGAGTCTACTTTATTCACCCCAAATTTTAGATTTTTACTATTCCTTAATAGTTCTTACCATTAGAAAACTTATAGGTAGGTCCCTTTGTGTAAACTAGGCAAGTGTTAATAGAAGACTAGTTTTGGGCCTGGATGGCCATGAATTACCATGAAACTCTTGTGGAAACTTGTATATGCCTTGAAAATTATCTCCCATACCCTGTATTATATGAAATTAGTATAGAATCCATACTCCTCTTGAAAAATGAAGGAAATAAGCCTATTCTACCCATTTAGAAGCCAAAACAAGTCTTCCACAACCAATTTTAGAATATTTTATAAGTATCATAGACATAACATGCAAACATATAATTTTTTTACCTTTTTCATGTTTTAATTTGGAAATTTGGCATGTATGGTGTGAAATAGGGGTCTTTTCAGCTTAATTAGCATATAAGATCACTTTTTTTAAATTGGAAACTTTAGACAAAATCTATTTCACATTTATGAACATGAATAAAGGCCAAATGGATATTTTAAAGACCTTTTTAAAAGTAATTATGACATTTTAACCCTATTTTTTGACATTTTTGACCAAAATTTGCATTTTAAGGCTATAATTCATATATTTGACCAACTAAAAAGGATTATTGGAAAGATTTAGGAAAGTTTTGAATGGTATGGGTAGTAATTTGGCCTTGACAGATCAAATTAGTAACAATTTTGGAAACTTTAGGGGTTGACTAGCCTGCTAGTCAAAGAACTCAGAAACTAACTATAACAGACTTGGGTATACACTAATTGTTTGGAATATCTTTTGCAGATAAAGACAAAAATAACAACATGTGCACATGTGCACTTAAAGGAATGGACAAAAACAATTGAAAAAAAACAATACTAAAAGCTTGTGCATATGTGCACTTAAAGAAAGCAAGAAAAGGAAGTATATTACATACAAACTAACCTCCAACTTGCTGATTCTCTTGGATCAAAAGGAAAGTTGCACAATTTTGCTAGATTATGAGATGAAGTATTGAATAAGGCATTCAAATTATTAACCCTTGGTCTTTATACCTCCTTCTTCTTTGTTGTATTTGCCAATTTCACTAGCATGATGATTAGTGAGAACTAGGCAGCTCCAAATAAGTTAGCAACATGTATCTAGATAGTCCTAATTTATTTAGATGGTTCCTTGACTAATACTCCCATTGGTGGTCTCACAAGACATACCTTTTTTATTTCCATGGTGTCCTAATCAATAATGGGCTTCTTCTTGGTTACAGGTTCTTTAGGCTCATCAATAAGCTCTACATATTCTACACAATCTTGATTATTGTCTTTCATGGGAAACTCTTTGTCTACCTTCTCAAGCACTTGATCATTTTGAACAAGAGATATCTCAATCTGATCCATATCCTCAATTTGTACCAATTTCTCATAAAAAAATTCTCATTTTGCTTGGGCATCCCCAGAGTAGCACTATATTCATGAAGCTCCAAGACATTAATGAAAACCTTATATGGAGATTTAACTTGTTGCACTATCTCACCATCGAATTTTATCATATTAATTTCACTAATTTCACTCATTAAATCATGGCACAACTCCTATAAATGGTATTCTTCCTATTGTATCTCACCTCTAGATTGCACTAGTTCCTATAATGCATCATCTTTGGCATCATGGAAAACTAAGTCATGTTTGTCCTTGCCCAATGGTGTCCTAATAATAATTACTTCTTCTTGATCACTCAAGTCACCTTTCTTTTCTATCTCTTTGGCTGCATCCTCTTCACTTACCTCACAAAGGAGAGGTTCTTGCTCCAAAAGTGGCATGATTAATCCCTAAAAGTATTCAATAAGATGAAAAAGGTCTATATAAGTAACCATATATACCTAATTTTTCTCATGAGGCTGCTCTTCTTAGATCACCTTCACCTAATCTCTCTACACTTTTTATTGAATGGCTTTCCATGAAGGAAAGGACTTTGGCTTCTAAGGAGAAATGAGTTCAGGATGAATGATCTCTTGCTTGAATTCAACATCTTGAATGATGTTTGATTGTTCCTCTTTATCACTTGAATCTTGAATATAGTTTCAAGTCATGAACTTGGGTTTATGAACCTTTGTTTCTATAATATTTAAAACCATGAGTGTGAAAGAAGAAATTTTATTTGGTGTTAAATTTAAAAATGCCATTGAATATTGGAGATGTTGATTTGCAAGCTCAATCTACTTGGATAAATTAACCTCAAAATCATGGATTAAATCACTAGAGATTTCTTCCTACAAACTCAAATATGTAGGCTCTTGTATGATCTATATAATATAAAAATTAGACTTCTAATAACAAACTTCTTCAACTTCTTGAGACCTCTCTTGGATAGACTTTTAGGTAGGAAAGCTAGGCAAGGATTAGTTTGACTCTTGAGGGTTATCATAAACATTGGTTTGATGATCATAAAAGTAAAAGGTTAGTTTTATGGGAACATACTGTTGACTATAATAACCTTGGGGTTTCTCATAAACCAATAATGTCTTTTCAATGTTTACTATTAGACCTCCAAAGTCTAAAATTTTAGAACTAGATTTTGAGTGACCCTACCTTATAAAAGTTGCACATACCTCTTTAGTGCACTAAAAATTTTCTCTCATACTCTAAATTTCATACTTATAAATCTCCTCTCTATATATTTTTATAGATTATATACTTATCATCTCTTTTTCATAGCCAAATAGAGTTTTGTTAAAGCTTGAGATGGACTAGGTAGATGCAAAATGGCCATGATTAGGTTGGATAGATGGGTAGGATTGTTCATGATATGGATGTTAAGGAGTGATATTATGCTGGATTGGATATTAATAATGATAATCAAGGTATTATTCATACATATATGTTGGTATAGGTCCTCATACTTCTAGTAAGGATCATAGTGTGGTTGATCATACTAATCATAGTAAGGATTATATGGATCCATGCTAAAATAAGCCATTAGAGACCATTCATAAACTAAGTGATAAAAGTAATAAATATTTTAAATGATACCTAATTTTCATAGCCAAATTTGAGTGCTTTAAGGTTGCACTAATCTTTTAAATGCCTCCAAAGGCTAGTGTGTAGAATGAAGGTCCCACCAAGCATGCAAAATTGTTACCCTACTTCAAGATGTGAAAAACACACCATCTCACTAGCTGATATAATTATATATTCTTAGAGTGTTGGTGACTATGTTTTGAGAAGAACCTCTAGAGAGGGTTGGTTCCAGTAAGATCTAATGTTAAAACTAATCTACTTTTGATTTTTTGGGATGAAAAAGGAAGAAGGAAGCTAAAATGGAAAATCCTATCTAATGGGGTGATGAACCTAAATGATTCATATTATTTGAAAGATTTATAAAACTAAGTAAGACACATATATGAATTTTAAATAAAATTTTGCATTCAATCTTGAACATCAGTGTTTCAAAATAAGGCCTGAAAGAAGTTTGAAAAGAAAATTCAAATCCTAGCTCTTCCAATGACCTATAGAGGATGATATTTTCATGGAAAAGACCTATAAAAGGGTAAGTATATGCTAATTTTATGCTTTTATAGAGTCAAATTATGCTTTATTCTGATATAAAACCATATGCAAAAAAAATCTTCTTTATTTGATAAAAATGGTGTCAATTATAATTTATGTTTTACTTCAAGAATAATCCTAAAATGACTTGAAAAAAGCCAATATATATGTATAAATTCTAAATTACATCCAATTTGGTGTTAAAAGGGATGAATGATTAGTTTTGGTTAGATCATCAAAGACTAACTCCTTTTACAATTTTAAAACAAGTCTTTAAAATATCTCTAAGTCTTCAAAACATGCATGGTCTTCAATCTTGGCCTAGAAAGGAGGTGGTAAGCCCATGTTGAAAAGTCAAAAGTTATTTTCATGAATTATATGCCAACCTTTGATGTATTAACTTAATATTTAAGTTATTTTTAAGTGTTTAAAACCTTTAATTAATAGGATAACAAAGGATAGATGTGGCACTTGTCAATTAGTTAACAAAAGTACAAGACTAGTCAACTCCAAATAGGCTTGCCTTGCATGAAAATAAAATTTGAAAATTTAATTATGCATGATAAATTCATGGAAAAATATATATTAATTATGTAAATTTAATGGTAGCTTCCTAAATAGCCATCCAATACCAAACTTCAACTTGACCATTTGACCAACTAGACCTGTTAGAATAAATAAGGTTAATAGCTAATCTGTGCATTTGAACTCCATTAAACCTACAAAAAGAAGCCATAAAACTTGTAAAAATAAATAATTATACCTGGGAAAACTTACCTAATCACCATATATGTGATTTTGATGATAAAACTCTCACTATTCAGTCAACAAGGTTGACTAGGCCTATTTCATTAAATTTTCTTATAGACTGGCCATTTTGATCAAGCTAGTAGGGACACTCTCAGGATGATTTCTGACCAAATAAATATTTTTTGATGAATAAAAAGTTTTATTATTTGATCTTCATTGATTAGATTCTAATGAACTACTCTATATTTCATTTTATATGTTTTTTCCATAAAAAACATGATTTATTCCCTCATCTATATAGATCCATGCATAAAATTTAAATTTATGGAATACTCTCTAATTTTAATTTATGTTTGAAAATGTTTAAGGTTTATTCATGATGATTTTATGGCAATAAAATCAACTTTTTTCAAAACTAGTTTTTTGAGGGTTTAGGAGGGTTTTAAAGCTAAATCTTCAAAATGATGATTCATGAAGTAAAAAAATCTAAATAGAAAAATATTAAAATTTATTTTTATCATAATTATCCCCATAAAATCCCTAAAAATATTGGTTTCCCATGCAAAATATATGAAAAGTTACCACATGGAGGAAATTTGCTTGTAGGGTTTTGACTACATTCTACGCTACCTACGCTCTTAACGATTGTTCATAAATATAAAAATATAAAAATATCTCTATTTTTAATTAATTATAATTACATGTGTCCTAAAAACATACTAATATTTTTTTTTCTAAACTCCACATGTGGTAAAAGATATGACAATCTGAACAGGAGGGTTAGAAGGGTGTCTAAAACTGTAAAAAATGAAAATCTTCACCAAAATGAAAATGAATCCTCCCATAATTCAAAAATCCTTAAAACATTATCATGGGGCCTGTACCATGCTATCAAAACACTCTAAAAACATTATTTTCTTGAAAAGTTAAAAAAACCCTTTTTGGCCTATATGCCTGCTTATTTATAAATGTCTGTATGAGCATGGTTTGCATAAAATTTTAAGTTTTAAAAATATTTAAAGTTTTTATTATTAAAAATTCATACCATGATTTTAAAACTGTCACCTAGGCTAAGAAACCTCTGTGGCAATCCAAAACACTGCTTGCTCCAATGATGACCTCCAACAGACATGTTGATGACTGTGACAAAATAGAAAGTATATCCACTAATCCAATGGACATTAAATTTTTTAATAAGGTTAATAAAGTCATTATTATTATATATATAAAAAATTGGATCTTGATACCACTTTTAGCTCCCAAAATCCTCAATTTTCTCTTAAAATTGACCTTTGTGCATGGATTGTCCGCATGTTTGACTAATTTTTCATGTTTTGAAGGTAATTTCATGGTTTATGAGAGGTTTTAAAGTTAAAAAAAATCTTTAAATATTATAATATCCCTTTAAATATCTTTAAAACCTCCTCTACCCTTGTTTCAAACATATTTTGTCCCTCGAAAACAAGGCAATTTAAGATTCACAGTATCAAAAGTCTATATAATAGGTCCATACCATCTCATTTTTAATTTGGAAATGATTATTAGTAGTTTTTATCAGGGTCTTGATAATTTTAGTTTCCATTTATTTAAGAGAGAGGGGAAAAGTCCATCTTAAACCACCTTCTATCCAAGAGAAACCTTGAATTATGCCTACTAGTAAAACACTTTGAGGGGATAAAATTGCTATAGGTGCAATTTTAGGTTACCTTTGAGGTTGTTTAGGATGGTAATTTATAATATATTTCATTTTTTAAAAGATATTTACCTTTCATTGAACCATCAAGTACCACCTAAACACAAAATCCACTCAGAAGGATGTTAAAACCCTTAGTGAGTACTCCAAAGTACTAATTTCCCTTATTAGCTATAGGTTCTCATTGCTTCCAATATTTGAACTTGATTTTATTATTCTTAGGTCCCTTTTCCTTATCTCCATGTCCATTCCATTCTCATAACTTCTCATGAACCTTTAATTAGCTCATACAAACTGTCACAGCCCAATCCTTACCTTCAAACCTCCATACTATCTTGGAAAAGAGCCAATTTGGAAGGTTGTAGGTGATTGTTGAGGTGGATGTAGTTAACTAAAGTAATTTAATAACCCTTCTCAGTAATAAATTTATTCATAAAACCTTGAATTCTGATGAAAACATGAATCACTCCCATTCATAAGAAAATCTCGTAAGTATTGTCCTTAGAAAAACCCTTGGTTTGACTACATGCCTTTCATAAAATATGGTTGTAGGTCAATGTCTGGTGTAACCCTTGACTTATAATTTTTCTATTTATGAGATCATGTTTTTAGATTAACAAAATATCACTTTCATTGTATCATCCTTCTAACAAGAAATCTCACTCTAGACCTTGGCTCTTTAAAACTCTTGAAACTTGAATATAGGTATATTATTTGCATGTCTATAAGCCCCTATACAGACTATATTTGGGGGTCTTAATTCTATACTAAATCATCATGAGATAATAATCCTTGGTCATAAAATTTTATTTTTCATGATCCATATTCTCCTTGAAGTGATAGTGATTAAACCCTTGCAATATCATCTATTTCCTAGTCCACCTACCTGGCTATAGGTCTAGCCTTAGGGTTGTAAGTGTACATTTGAGAGGGATGACTATGCATTTGACCTCATAATTTTACCCATTTATTTACATTAATATTAATGTCCTCAATGATAAATAACCCATACACCTTAGTGTCTAAACAAACCTCCTAAAGTTGGGAAGCTCATCATGCAACCAAATTGGCTTATTTGGAAAGCTGCAGGCTTGTAGGTCTTTATGACAATGACTTTAGGGTGATATTTGAATGAAAACTATCCTTATTTATTCCTTTAACATCTACTAAGGGCAATAATTCTTCATTTTACTTTATTTTTTACCCTTGGTGACTAACACCCTTACCAATAGTAGATGGGGTCAAGCATAATCTTGTAGGATTTCATCTTGTCCTTGAATTTGACTATATGTGGAATGTACGAAATAGAAAATGATTATTTTGAATTTGGAAACCTAAAAAAAAAATTGGTGTCTTTTTAAACTCATAACCTACTTCTTAACAACCTTGACTCACCAATGAAGGCTTTTTTCCTTGAGCTCCCACCTTCATGAAATAGCTTCTTGGATATAGATGATTGTCCTTAAGGGTTAGCTGTAGGTGTGATGTTTTTCCATTAGCTCTTCTTTAAAATCCTAAAAATATCTCTTTCTTCTTGATCATTTTATGAAGTTGTCTCTTGATGCTACATGTCTTTGGTTTGATCAATTAACCTTTTGAGCCTAAAAGACCCTTTACTTAGCAAGTAGGCCTTCCTTTAGTTGTGGCATAGGCCTGTAGGTCTCATAGTGGGTTGTAGGTGAGTCATCTAGTTTCTTGAACCCTTATTTCATTATGATATGGATGGAAGCTTCATATGGTTAATAAAACTCTATTGATTACATATCCTTCTCATTACCCTAATATCATGCCAACCTCATATGGATTGTACCTCACAATAGTAGATGAACATATGATGTCATCCTATATGGAGGATAACTGAGTGTACCATTAAAGAAGGTCAAACACCTACTATGGGCCTTTTTCATCTTCTTTATTGTACTTAAAGAGGTCATTTCCATGTGATTTGATGTAGAAAACCCCTTGCCACTCAAAGATTGATGCCTTTGATTGTGTTCCATAACTGTAATGAACTAGTTGTAGGATTTCTTTTCTCATGAAATGATGACCTTATATGTTTGACCTAAAACATATTTTTTCATTCTTATGGTGGCCTTATTTCCTTTGTTTCCTTGATGGTGATAACATGGAATGAAGGTGGGTGATAACATGGAATGAAGGTGGGGTTGAGGGTGATAGGAGTGGAAAGAGCATGAAGGAACATGACAAGGCCAAGATGATAGCATATATGCTAACAAGAACTCATCATGATCACTTAATGTTAATTATAATTATATTGGAGGAAGGTAAGAGACTAAAATTGAAACATAATATTCCTCAAAAACCTTAAAATATGCAAAAAAATCCTTAAAAAATGGTAAACTGGCCCTTTTGAGAGACATAGGAGCATGGAAATAGGCTAAGAAATGGATTTATTAGAGGATTTATTTGATAAAATGAATTAAAAAATTAAAAACATGATATAAACCCCTTAAACATTAATTTATTGAAAACTTTAAGCTACCTCCTTCTCCCATGACTGTACAACCTTCCTTTGCAAGCATGTTATACTGCAGAATTGACTGACTAAATTTGTGAGTTTTTATTGACCATGAAATTGATGAAATATAGCTTCATAAGGATATGTATAATTATATAAAATATCTAATTTTTTGGAACAACTTTATTTTCCTTGAAACTCTACCCAGGTGAGGAGTAACTGAGGAAAACCGGTTGCCTTCCTAGTTGCAAGGGAGTAGAATTAAACCTAACTTCAACTTAATGGTTAATGAGATTGGAGAGTCTAATTAAAGATAAAATTAAACCATCAATAATCCCTATAAGTCTACTTTATTCACCCCAAATTTTAGAGCTGTACTCTTCTTCAACAATTTGCACCATTAGAAAATCTACAAGTAGGTCCCTTTGTGCAAATTGGGCAAGTGTTAATAGAAGACATGTAGGTCCATAATCATATTTAAAAATGAAGGAAATAAGCCTATTTTCACCCTTTAAAGTATAAAACAAGTCTTACATCTCCAAGTTTAGAAGCTTTAGAAGTATCACGTGCCATAACATGTAAAAATAGAAAATTTTGACCTTTTTCATGTTTTAGTTTGTCAATTTGGCATGTGTGGGGTTAAATAGGAGCCTTTTTGGCATAATTATAATATAATATCACTTTTTTAAATATTATAAACTTTATAAAAAATCTATTTCACATTTATGAACATGGCTAAAGGCTAAATAGATATTTTAAAGACCTTTTGAAAAGCAATTATGACATTTTAACCTTTTTTTTGACATTTTTGACCAAAATTTGTGTTTTTATGTTATAATTCATCTATTTGAGCAACTAAAAAGGGATATTTTGAGATTTAGTAATGTTTTGAATGATAGGTGTAGTAATTTAGCCTTAATAAGTCAAATTACTAATGAGAGGGATGATGAACAAGTGAAATTAACACAAAGTGGTTGTTTGGTGTGTGTAGGTCATCAATGTGACCTATGCTACCCCAATCATACCACTTTACATTAATTTCAAAGTGAGTGGTTTATAAACTTCAGTTTTGAAAAATTTAAGACTCCTAAAAATGCTAGGAATTAATTTAAAAGGCATAAAAACCTAAAAAATGATTATATGTTAACAAAAAATGAACATCAATTGTAAAAATTATGTCCTAAAATCCATAGGTTCAATACTTAGACCTTGAAAATTCATAAATATTGACTTGATTGGATTTTTAAAAACTATTTTCCACATCATAAGGTGTGCAGCTATGAGACCAACTCTATCAAATCCTGAATGACCCTAATTTTTTATATTTACTAAAATAAATTTAAAACTTATACTTAACATTTAGAGTAGAAAATATAATCTTTTAGCCAAACTTATCTTCATGTTTATGTGTGAAAAATACTAATAACGTGATCACATTATTAATAACATGATCACGTTACATATTAACCAACATTCACTCCATTTGTTCAAATGTGCAAAATAATAGTAACCTGATCATATTTTTGTTTGACAATAACATGATCACGTTATCTATTAACATGATCATGTTATCTATTAACGTCATCTCTTTATGGATTGATAATTACCGATCCATAATTTAAATAACATGATCATGTTAATTAAATAATGTGAATGTGTTATTTATTGACATGATCGCATTATGTAAAATGTCTATAGAATTGTCCCCCAACTCCATGCACTTACCCTATACTTCCTTTGAATTAACAAGTAATGGTAAATATGTTATGAGAATCCCATCATCCATCATGGATGGGGATAACTGTAATATAGGAGGGTCTTCTTTCATCATGGATGAAGGTAACTATATTGTATGAGGATCTAGAGTGGGTGTAAAAATAGTGGTTCTAGAATCCCCAACCTCATATGTATGAATTTTCTCTATCAAAATATTTTGAGGTGGGGACTCTATGAGAACATGAAGTATCCCATCTAAAGATGTACTTGGGGTGGTAGGCTCGGTGACTCTAGAATATTTGAATGGTTGATTATTTGGTAGACATATATATAAGTATATATCACGTAAAAACTTGATGCATATGTGCAAGGTAGAGGGTACATCCTCCATAACATGTATTCAAGGTCTCCCAAGTAATAGGTTATAGTGCAAATGATTAGGCATCACCTAAAACTATACAGGTAGGGTTTTTGGCTCAACCATAATATCTAATGTAATAGAACCCAATGCTTGTTTAGGAATGTGATTAAAACCTCTGATTCTTATATGTCTTATGAATGGATGCCATATCAACCCTCATAATCTATAAAAATGTGAGGTTGTATATGTTAAGTCCTAAACTAATATCAATTAGAATTTGTTTAATAGAAGAGGCATTGATTTGTGCCTAAATTAAGAGTGGTATATTTTGATCAATAATTGACTGTGAGGGTAAATCCTCATTGGAAAGAGATATAATGTCATCAATGTCCTTTCTAGTGTTCCTAATAGATGAAAAATAGGTTGGATCTATATCACAAGGTAAAGATGTATAATTTAGTGTTTGAAAAATAATATCTTTGAAAATAGTTTCCTTTTGAATTAATTCCAATATGGAGATCTTAATCAGTGTGTTTCTCAACTGATACACAATATCAAATGCTCTATGCTGAATCCTAGGTCTTATTGTAATGTTTTGGGCATGAGGAGAAATGGTTTGGTTATCTTGTTCCTATATAGTCTGAGGAGGCATCATGTTCTATCTAGTAATAGATTAAATTTTAGGATCTACTATCTATTGAGGGTGAGTAGTAGAGGTGGTATGTGAGTGAAGGTAATCAAATGGTCTAGGTGGAGGTGGACAAAAGGAATCCTTTGAGATATTTATCATTGAGTAATAACTGGAGGTAACTCAAAGTGAGCCATGCAATAATTATTCTCATAGAAGGGGGACTTAAGAGAGGGTGGACCAATGCATGAAATAAGCTAAGTTTTAACATAGTCCATGAGAGGAGTTACATGCATGTGTATCTTTATACAAATGGTGAATAATATACATGTAAGATGAACCACAAGACTTTGTACCAAAAAGTATAAAATGACATCTGTCATGAAAATCATGATGATATGATTCAAACTAAAAAATAAGTATATTCTGTAAATAAGAAGGGAAAACCTAATGGTGCACCAAGATTTATAAATAATGTGCTCGAAGTAAGTCAGGTTCACCAAATGAATTAAATTTTTGGGGTTATGGATTGTAATCCCTATATAGTTCATTGGTTTAAGTAAAGTAAATTAGGGTATAAAATATGAAATAAATACAACCACTAACTTGTGAAATAATAGAGTTAAATTGATATTTATAATAATAATAATGGAGACAAATGAATACTTAGTTGGAAAGTGCTTGAGATGAAGGATCTAGAGAATGAAAATAGGTAAAGGAGTTGGTCTAAGTGTCATAAATAGGATCCAAGTGTCAAAAATCCTCTTGGATAATATATCCCTATCCTATAAATTAGCATTATGGTTTTAGTATCCACTTATGCTACTAGTTTCCTTTATGTAAGAACTATTTTGAGATTCTAGGAGCACTTATATCTAAGTTTTCCATGGCTATTCCTATGTAGACAAATGTTTATTCATTGTCTGTAAACCATTTTGATTGATTTTCTATGCAAACCCTAGACCTCCATGTGATTAGGGATTTTACTTGGCACAAGTAGTAAAAATGTGGTGTTAGCTGAGTAGGCTAGACATCCTCAACACTCCACTATGATGGGAGTTGCCTACAACCAATAATTTGAGGAGGGATCAAGCCCAATGTACTTCTCCCCACCTAAGTTCTAGTGAAAGTGTAAGTAAAACAAGTATGAATGTCGATTTGAGTACTTTGAGTGATGTTTGAGATTGGAAATCTAAGTATTTTTATCTTAGGAAGGTTTTAAATGACTGTATGTATAATTAAGGTAGAATAGAGATTAATAACCTCAATTATGCATAACTTTTTTTAAGCTTGATTGTGTGTATTTGTATCTGATTTCCATCTAGTAGATAAAGGAATAAAATTCATGTATATATACTAATTTATTTATTATGCATGGTTTGAAATAGGTTTAAGCCAACCCTAAGTGATTTAGGAATTAAAAATATATCCTTTGGAGCTCAAAATAGGTAAAAGGACAATAGCACCCTAATAGGATGATAATAGTGTAGTGTTATTGTCCACTTATGACACTAGTGTTTAGTGGTAGAACTTGAGGGACTAGGGGCCTAAATGCCTAAATAAGGGTATAGGACTAAATTTAAGATGTTTATGGATGTTTTTGTCCCACATAAAAGCTAAATAAGTGTCTAAATAGGCCTTAAAATAGGTCTAGGTCTAAGCTAGGAATGGGTGGTCTCAAGTAACACTCTTGGCACTGAATTTTCATTTTTAGATGATTACAGTAACAATTTTACCAATGTGGTTTCCACTTTTATAGAAATATAAGTCATACCTTCATATGATATTTTAAATACCACCAACTTAGTTACTCGTCCTTATTTGTATGCAATAACATAAAATTTACCTGTCTTGGTAATTATATTTCAATATTAGTGTGCACGTTAATGAAATAAATCCATTAATAAATAAGAATATACCATAAGTAAGGAAAATGAGTAAGTATTTATCAATGTTACTTAATCAAAGTTATTTTATCCTTTGGTTTTAGGGTGATGACATTGATATATTATAATTTATCATTCCAAAAAATTATAATGACATTATTACTTCATTCTAGTTGAATTCACACTTACACATTTTAACTTTAAATATTCTTTTACTAACGACTGATTATTGAAAAAATCAATCGATATAACCTCCATATTAAAATATATATTTAATTACTTCTAAGGTATTACCCTTATATGATAGCAATATAAATACAAGTTTGAAAATTTGTTAATAACATTATGCATTTAATTAACTAATATTCCTCATAATTTAAATCCAAACAAGAAATCGTATGATAATGACTCTCCTAAAAATGTGAGATAGACTTTTTATCTCATGTATGTTTGTGAATCAAATTAGGAAACATTATTAATATAAATCAACCACCTTTATACCACGAATCTAAATGAGTCTTACATTATATCAATGATAATACACAAAACTACATAAATTTGATTATACGTTTCAAATTAAGAGGTTATCTTATAAACTAGCAAAAACATTTCACTATGATCCAAATAAAACTTAATGAGCCATAACTTCACCCAAAATGAGATAATTCAAGAACTTAAGAAAATTAAAAATAATTCATCAATCATAACAACAACCATTCCTATTAAACAAATCCTTTAGAGACACTATTTTGACACTCAACCCAAATGCATCTAGGAGTTTTCTATAATGCCATAATCCTTAATAAAAAGGTATGTAATTATAACTTCTATATTCAGTACCTTAATTTCAAATTGATATTTCATATTTTTCATTAAATCACTATGTAATCCTAACAAACTCAAACACTATATTAATTTATTGTTTCCATGGGATGTTATAGGAATGGTCTCATACTAACCAACTTAAAATACTTAAATACCCTAAATGTTATTTCAAGGTATAAATGAAAGAATGAATCTAATAACATATTAAATATCAACTAACCTAATCAACATGCATGCATAAATCTCATACTCAAGATTTATAATGATTTAGCAATAGGGACCAATATTATTTTAACATAGAGTCCTACTATTCTAAAAAATTATTTAATGACCAATTTATAACAAAGCCCAGTCAAGATTCATAAGCAGTTTTACTTGTTTCCTCAAGCCCAAATTTCAAATCAAAATTTACAAAAAATAATAATATTTCTCTTTACATCAATAAACAACATACAACATCCAACTTATCCATTGCTAAAATTTACAATAATAAGCTCTAACCATTTTTTTAATTTTTTATTATCCTAATCATGATTTGTCGTATGAATCATATTTTTCCCCACATAGCACTATTCAATCATAAAAAAATTATCTATGAAATATAACTCAACTATAAAAAATATAAGTTTCCTAAATTGAATCTATAATAAAAGAGAAATTGTAAATGACTTTAAATCAAAATAGCGATGAAGAGTAACATCCATATTCAAATCATAATCATTCAACAATGTGGTAGTCTACTCCCTAGGTAATAACTTTATAATGATAACTCATATCAATATTAAATTCATAAGCATACACTCAACATATATTCAAATCATAAGTATGCAACCAACATCTAGCCATGATATGTATACAAAAAAAGAATTTACAAAATAACTCATCTTGAATATTTCAATAATGAAATAAGAAAATATTATAATGTAGCTAATAATAACATCAATATTGACCTCGATGTAGGTCTATTTTAATAGTTATTCCATGAACCATATGTGTTACTTGAAATCAAGCACAACTTAATGAAGCTAACTTTTTAGCATGGAAGACCCACTCATCTAGCCCTATGAGCCTCCCATTGGTGGCCATATCCACCCCATCCATTGGTTTGATGGTGCATCCTAGCATATAGAGTGGTGGTATATCCACAATTTTTTTTTTAAAGTTTCCAAACACCACATCAAACAAACCCAATAGTAAAGAATCAATACAATAAAATACATTGATACTTAGGATATAAAGTCCTTGAACAAGGAAATTCACTTCCCAAAAAACCTCTTTCACTTCCATATCCATACTGACAAAGTTTGAATCATAAACATGACAACACATAGAAACCAAACCATAATGCAACACTTCAAATGAAAACTATACAAGAGAGTACAAATGACATTGTGAGTAATCTTCATATAACTATATACACCCTAAATTAGTCAAGCAACCACACATATCATGTCTTTTCATAGTCATTTCAGAGGAAACTCTGACTAGAGAATATGAGCCTTGTTCACATTTATCCATGTCTTTTTTTAAAATTACTATGGTCTTATTTCATGGTTGAGTCACCTTTTTGCTTATTACCAGTCATCTGTAGCCTTCCAAACGGTCATTCCAACTTAGCTAGACTCTATTTCCCATGCTAGTTCCAACCCCCTAGGTTTGAGCCTATATGACATGAGCATTGAGGTTGGAATATAGCACTAGATCTTAGGGTGTCTCATTTCTAGTGCTCCTATCCAACTACATTTTTAGTCCTAACAATCAGTTTATCTCACTTAATGAGTCCTAAACCTTTCTTAGCTTCATCCTTAAGTTTTGTTTGTCTTTCTAATGTCACCCAAATGTGAATAAAGTTACCAAATTCAAAACAAAGAGTCTCCTATATAAAGGACTTCACAAGAAATTTTATATCTAGAACTTAATAATTTGGCATATTACATAATTAAAAATCAATCAATAGTATAGCTTAGCATTTTGCATCACACATAGATTTGTATGATTAGTCAAGGAAGGGCTTATGAAAAATTTCATTCTTGCATTTACTATGTGCATTGATTATTCATATTCCCTAAGGGATAACTACATATGTTCTGAAACCCTATATTGAAGGTTAATGTAGGTAGTGATCAAGACAACATGGGTTCTAGATCATGTAATCATACTTCCCCTAACCCAGTTTTTCCCCCTTTTACTTTTGATACATTTTTTGTTTATTTGTGTGTGTAGATGGATCTAGGGTTTTGAATATTAAAATGTCTATACAAGGATATTCATATGACATTCAAGATTTGAAATTTCACAAGTAGGCTTACACAGGGATAGCAGACAAAACCTAGAAAACTCAAATCTCTACGACTAGTTTAGACAACAATGACATGACCTAGACTATAGTGTTAGACCTTGAAGTGTCCTATTTTTAATTCTCTTATAATTTCACCAAACAAAATATAGATTTATGTTTTGACATATTCCTAGTCTTGTGCAATAGTTTTTAGGATTTGAAATAGTCATCTTAGTCTACTTTTCCAAATAAGTTACTTCTCTTCCCTATGTAATGAATTTGATCAAAATCTATATTTTAACATATTAGATTAGTTCTTTTACCTTTTTCCAAACCCTTTATTATTTAGGAACTAAACACTAGTTTCCCAAAAAAAAAAAATTTTGATGAACCTGACTTACTTCAAACAAATCTAAAATCTAGGTACACTTAGGGTTTTTTCCTTCATATTCTATGCAAAAAATTAACTTTAAAATTTTGATTTTTTTATAATTTTTTGTGAATTAAATTTATTAAAATATTGTTTTAGAATTTAAATTATTTCAATAATTTTCAAAAAATCTAAAACCCCAATCTAAAACCATATATTTTCAAACTAGGTCCTCAAACCCCAAGCCTTATAATTTTTAGATAAATTTTTTGAAATTTTGCAAATTATTTGGAGTTTCAAAAATATTTTCAAATTCTCAATATTAGTAGTTATTATGTGCAAAAATTCAATTTCAAATTTATTATTTTTGTATAATTTTTTTGCATTTATCTTATTCAAGTTTATTTTAGAATTTAAATTATTTTAATAGTTTTCAAAAATTCTATAACACCAACCCAGAACCCTAGATTTCCAAACTAGGTCCTCAAACCCCAAGCCTTCCTTACAATTTTTAGAAAAATATTTTGGATTTTTTTCAAATTTTTTAAGAGTGTCAAAAATATTTTCAAAATCTCTATGTTAGTAGTTATTATTATATTTATTTTCTTAATAGTACTTTTTACATATTCTCTTTGGTGAAAGAAATAAAATGGCCACTAAGGCACTTCTTTCCTTTCATACCATAGATAAATTTCTAATTTTTTCTCATAATTATGACAATGAACGGATAAATTTGAAAATTGAACATTAGCTAAAAATGTGGAAAATGATTTTATTTACAATGAAGATAATTACTATCATTGTAATGAGTAATATGATGATAAATGTGAAAGTGATAGTGAATAAAAATTATATGCATCTTCTTCTTTTAGACCTATCTCTTTTATTCCCTATTCTAAAGAAAATAATTTTGATAAATGGGAAAGGTACTTTTCACCTCATTCTCCTATGAAAAAATTCACCAAATAAACAAATTAGTCATGCACTTCCAAGTGAACCTCTTATTGGCA